>CAJVPT010000912.1:0-24796 GCA_910592055.1 Acaulospora colombiana | reverse complement strand
AAAATTTTTTAAAATAAAAAATATTCAAAGTTTTTTATTATTAAAATTAATGAAATTATTTTCGTTTTACAAATTTTTGAAAATTTTGAAAGTTTTTCAAAGTTTTTTTTCGAAAATTTTTAGAAAATTTTTAACAGATGGAGATTTCCAAAGTTCTTTATTAAAAAAATTTCCTGATATTCTCTAATAATTCTTTTATCTTATAATAGTGAAAGGGTCTCAAAAGCAATAGAAATCCCCATCGATTACAGTATTCTTTAACAACTTTTCGAAAAATACATTCTCAACTGTAATTAAAGGGTTGGAGTTCAATATAAACTAGAGACTATTTGATCTTATTGCCTGACTAAAATAAAAAGGAGACCTTGGTCTTGAACTTTGCTTGATTGGAATAATAGGAAAAAAAGACCTTAGTTTGAATAAATATCAGCTTTTTTACCACCTGGGAACTTGTTACTTATATTTTATTGGTATCATAAAACTTGATCTGTAGATTAACTCAATTGGAGGAATGGGATGGACATGGGGTATCAATCAATTCTTTCAATTATCAATGATGTCATTGGAACACATGAGGTGACCAGTAAAAGTTTATTTATATTTAGTTACTAATATATTTTATGTCAATCAATCAAAAGTCCGGTAATATTGTGCTATCAGAAATTCAAAGTCAAACTGAAGTAGACAAAATTCTCAGGAAAATCATAAAAAACAGTAAATATTTTAAGGGGAAACAGAAAAGCATAAAAAAATGGATAATAAGCTTATCTCTACTGACAAAATCTATATTTTTTGTTAATTTCAGCTCTATAAAGTGACATTTCACTTGTCAGTCCTTTTACTTCCTAGAACCTTTTTGTCTTTAGTAGAAAAAGTGCATACTTGAATCTTTTTAGATCATTAGAGGTTTAAGTTTTTATTAAAAGAAGTTTATAAACAAATAAGGGAGAGAATGTGATCAAAGGATTAACGGAAAGAGTTTTTTTTTTTTTATCACCATTTTAAAATATAAATTTTTTTAATCTAATTTTCTTAATATATTTAATTAAATAATTCTAATAAAAAATTTTACTAATAAAACTATAAATCTATGGATTTATATCTTCTTTTTTAATGATTTTATATATTCAAAAAATTTTTTTCATCATTTAATTATTTAATTTTTTGATTTTTTCAAAATCCATTATTTACAAAAGTTTTTAATTTTTAAATTAAAATTTTATAAAATTATTTTATTAAAATTTAAAAATTTTTCTAAAGTAAACTTATTCATCATATAATATTGAATTACCAAATTTTTTATTTATAAATAAAAAAATCAAGAAAAATTTTTTTCAAAAGCGAGTGTTCCGTTCCACAACCATATTTTAAAAATTTTGCAATGATTAAATTATTAATAAATCAAACAATTTTAATTAAATTCATTTTTCAAATATTAAATTTTGATTGAAAAAAAATAATAATAAATTTAATAGAATTTTCTATAATAAAAAAGTGACTATATAAATTTTTTAATATTGAAAATATATTAGGTAATTTAGGTAAACCAATTCCTCAGATGCTTAAAACAACATATCTTCCTGTTTTGTCCGGATAAGTAACCACCATCATTATTAATATACAGCACAAATTAATAAATTTTATTAGCACCGATTTAATTTGCGTGGATTCATGTTTGCTCTAAAATTTATATTTTATTAAATGGAAGATCAAATAAATCCGATACCAAGAAAATTATTATCGGCTTCTACAATATATGCTCACATTAAAAATTAAAAACGATGATTAGGCCTATTTCCAATTATTTGATTGCTATTTCGGCTCCCTAATAAAATTAAATACATATGTAAAAACATATTAATGTTACGAAAATTAACAATATTGTTAATTACCGTTATGTGCACGATCCAAATTTTCATATGATGGACCCGAATCAGGAGTCATTAAACCTTGTTGACTCATGCTGCATTCCATGGCTGAAAGTCTTTGATGCAACAGTAAAACCATATCTTGAAGCTATATTATTTTGAGGATGTAAACTACTGTTGTTCTCAAGTTCATTTTGACGAATGAATTATTTTACCTTGTTAATAGACATTTGTTGCATCCTGGCGCTAGGCAAAGTATGATCACTTGATGGCGTAGTGTTGGGATCAATATACGCTCCTAAAGCGTAGCTGATGAATGAATCAATTTCCTTATTTTAACGCGTAATAAGAGAAAGACTATACGAAAATTGAAATTAAACGATACACACATTGTGACGCTATCGAGATTGATGGTGTAAAGGTCCCTTAAAAGAAAATGAATCAATTATTGCAACCAACTGACATTCGAACAAGTTTCATAGAAGGTAATTAGTACCGTAAATAATCTAGTTTACGAGGTGTTGTACGCCAGACTTTGCCAAGGGTGGAATTACATCCATTACAGTACATCAATGCATACGTACTATTATCAAAAAGATCAATTGGTAAGTTTAAATTAATTAATTAATTATCAACACATCTTAAGGACTTCACCTTCCTATGTCAACACCTTCCTTTGACCATAACAGATCGGTGCCAATTTTTATGTTATGAGGTTTGGCTACTTGCAAAAGGAAATTGAACGTGCCGAAAAAAAAAAACGCGCTGAAAAAAATAAAATGCGAAAATTCTCTAACCATATAACGTGACCGAGTTTAGTTTTCGGTCAGCGGCTACCCATGCGAAAGAATCACCAACAATTACTTTGCAACTTAGGCATTGGAAAACCAATGGACCCGTTAATTCGTGTTTTACGCGATCATGTTCAGGCGTTGGCTTTGGTGTTTTGTTGTCCATTTTGAAGATTAGTATATAACTTTATATAACTTGTAATAGGGAATAATGGTTTGAGCAACATGACGTAATACATTTAATCAGATTTACAGTATACAGTATTATAATAATTAAAATAAGATGCAATAAAAAAAAATTTCTTGATTTACTCCTATAAGTTTTTAAGATAAAATAGCTTTAATAACTTGCTAGAGGTTAAATGTTAAAAACTTGTAAAGAAATATAATACAGTCTTTTAAATTTTAACTTTAAGGTATCAAACTAATTTATTATTTTAGTTCATCTCTAAGTCATGTTGAAAAAACTAGCTAAAGATTCAATTAGGAAGAGATTTTCGTTGATGAAACTAATATAGATTGACCGATGTTTATGTCATAGCAAATACAACAGCCTTTAACCAAGAAAACAATGTCTTGCTCTCCGAATTCGACCGATTCTGGAATTAAAGAGCATAAAAAGAATGGCAACGGTGAAATGTATATTTATTTCATACATATTTACGCGTCTTTTATTTGATTTACGCGTCCTTTATTCTCGTTCACGCGTCTCTGCTATCCTTCGATATAAGGAACGCGATAGTTAACATGCTACATAACAGTATCGAAGGCGTGCAAAATTCCTTCAGCACCGTCTACTCTGTATGTATATGTGTAGTTTCTGCGTGGTCTTATCAGACATTCATAATGTTGAATGAACGAAACTCTATACATAGGCTCTGGCAAGGAACTTGAAACAATCTCTTGATGTTATGCAAACTATGAACTCAGTAATGGAGCAATTCTTACTATCCAATATACGTATTTGTGAGTACATCGTTGTCCTATTTTATTATTAATTTCACAACTATTTTATTTTATTTTATTTTATTTTTGTTGTCATTTTAATGAAAAATTTTTTAACGTTAGCAACAAAGATTGAAATGATAAATAAGCAAAAAAACTTCATTCCTAGCTCGTTGACCATCAACGTGGAGAATACATGTCGATTTCCTGTGCCCAATGTGACTTGCATTTTGATTTTTGAAAGGAAAGGTGAAGATAAGGTGAGAACGTTCAAATACGTTGACCTGTTAAAGTTTTATTAAAAATAAAACTTGCATTGATAAGATGATTCGTTACCATATAATAGCAAGTCATTGTGGAGTTGGAATGCGTTGAGTCTATTGTGCAAGAAATTACAAAACCCGGGACGGTGTATGAATTCCCTCTCAGTCATGAAAAACACAAGCATTTTTTTTTTTAGACTAATTGACGAAATTTTATTTAGATCAAGGCGATCACCGTCGATATTTGCAAACGAAATGCATATCGCAGAGCCTTTCACGCTATCTCCTCAGACGAGGATTACTGAAAAACTGCTGTTGGCACCATCCGAACTTCTCCAGGTAAGAAAGACCTTTTCCTTTCTTCTGCCAGGGCCATACATTTTCAGTTTTCTGAGGTCAGCATAAATGCATTAGTATAACGTCAAGGTTATCGCAAGCTTTCCAAGTCCTGGTACAGGAAAAATCCTACAAACCGAACACGTGTTTGGTCTATATATAGTTGATCAGGTATTGTTTGGTCAACTTTGAATCCTCTTGCTTAGTGTCTTCATATGCTCATCCCGATCTAAACCTATTTAAGTGTGAGAAACGCCTATATGACGATCGATCGGTATTCGACAAAAACCTAAATCACCACATTACTGTTGACCTCTCACCGCACGTATTACGTAGAATATGGAATGTTCATCCCAGTATCGGATTATCTGAAGATTTGACTTTTGAAACTATTTGGAATGTATGTTGATTCGTTTTTTCATCTGATGATGTCAACTATTTGCTCATAACGCCGAACTTCAATTTAGAATGAATTTTGGATATTTATACGCATCAAAGAGTGGATTGGTGATGAAAAGTCCATGGTGAAATGTGAAGTATCCGGGGTCACTTTGATCGGAACAGAATTCGTGATGAAACTCATTGAGGAATTAAAAGTCTTGGGCGAAATAAACAAATAGGTGCCTTGGGAAATCGCAATTATTCAATTTAGGGTAATAAGAAATTACTTTCAAGGTTTTTATTGGGTAATTAGTCGCGTGTAACTTAAGCATTACGATTCATTTCCTAACATTGCTTTTAAAAGAATTTAATAAATGCGTGAATTGTTTTTTTTTGATGTTTCTAACTACATCAAGAATTTCGAAAGTTGATTGAAATTTCCACGATTGAACGAACGCACCACTTGTGGAATTCCGATGTGCTCGAAGTAAAACATATTAATTGCATGCACTGTTTTTCGGATCATCATCAAACTGATAGTATGTTCTTGTGCTTTCAATGCACGGGATTTATGTATTGGTTGGATAAAAGAATTCAAAGTAGAATTCTAAAATAGTTTTGTCGCTACATTAAATCATCCGACCAACGTTGCACTATCCGCAATTGAACTTTCATCTCAAGCATAAATATTAACAAGGGCCCTCGTTTTTACGAAGTCGAGTAATGAAGTCCGACCTCTGGGCGCTGAATTGCCTTCCGGTAGTACAGTTTACTGCGGTCGCCTTGCGTATCCCATAGATGTAGAATAATATTGTACCCCTAAAACAATCCGATAGATCGCAGTTTACCGCGGACGCGTCTTTTGTTCTTATTAAAGTAGTCGTAAATTATGGGAGGTATGAAAAAAAAGATATAAAGCCTATTTCACTCGAGGAGGCCTAAATGACGAACGTAGTCATATTAAGACAATGTCACGTGATGTGGTTCGCCCAGAATTTTTTTCCCAATTAAGGTTCCGCACCTCAAGTTTCGAGACGGGTTTTGCCTCAGGTTTAAGAATAGAAAATTATTATAACCGGCAACGAATGGCAACGAGAGAAGAACCCGGATTACCTTTTGCTTGAACCTAATGGATAGAAAGTAATTTCATGTATGCCCAATCTTTTTCCAGCGAAGGGACAAAACAAAACGAAAGATTTTACAATTTCATGTTTAACTATTTGATTTATAGCAAATTTGAAACATCTGGTCACGTGATATGACGTCAAAATTAGTAATAATATTTCGACATGCATTAAATTACATTATCTGACAATTTGGGCACATCAATTCACCGATAGAAGTTTGACGAAGAATCGTACATCGATATTATTAATTCCTTTTGCTACGCACGTACTTGGCTGTGGCTTGGCGTAATTCCATATAAATTGACGCCGGTCATTGCGTCTTCTAAACTTTAACCACGTAACCCTTAGAACCCTACAAGGTCAAGATGCCTTCCGTTTCCGCCACGCTTCCAAACGCTGAGGATAAGGAGATTGTGAAGAAGTTCATCCCAAAATCCTCAAATGTAAGATAGCTTTCTTTACCCTCCTTTTTTTTTTTAAGAAAAAAAAAGAAACACGGACATTTAATTAACTGTACATTTTACGTCTTTTGGACACCTTAGAAAATATTTATGGCCACAGTTGCTAGACTCTATGTGGCTTACCCTGATCCAAATGCATGGACCTATACCAATGTCATGGGAGCCGTTGTATTTTCGTCTGATTTGAAAAGAAATTCGTTGTTCTTCAGGATTGTAGACTTGCTGGTTGGTTTTTTTAATAGGATTTTGGTTATCCAAGTGACAATTGGTGATGATAAAAGGATCTTGTATACTTTAGAGCAATGGTGGTATACTATGGGAACAAGAACTCTACGAAGGTTTCTCATACGACAAAGAGCGACCATTTTTCCATACCTTTACAGCAGATGTAAGTTACATGTCAACTAGAATCAAAGATTTTGATATTCTCTAATGTAGAAAATTTTTTCTCCCGGTAGGATTATGTAGCGGCATTTTCTTTTGCTAATGAGAGTGAAGCTGATGCTTTTCATGATAAAGTAAAGAAACACATTGCTAAGAAGGGTTTGTGCATATATGGGCTTATTGATAGACTCCGTTAAAATGTGATCGTCTAAGATTTGTATTTTAACATGTTACTAGCTAAACAGCAAAAAGAGCAGAAACCAAAGAAAAAGGAAAAGAATGGAAAAATTACCACGGCGATGATTGGTGAACCATCCGGTTTCAGGTAATTACATCGTTATATTTGTCACTTATTTGATATCTATGATGAAACAATTCAACATAATCTTTTTCCTAAACAAGACATTTGGGACACATTGGTTGGAATCCCGAATCAGGATATGACGTGAGTATTTCGTTTATTTATTTTTTTTTTGAATAAACGTAATAAATATTACAACGATGCTTATATTCTTGATTTATCACTTTGAAGGCGAAAGATATTGATCCCGAATGGAAAACCATCCTGAATTCATTGGGTGATCTTGGCGTTCCTAAGGTGCGAATCAATTCATCAGCGCGTTTTTGACTTCTTGGTTGCTTTCATTATATTAATTGAAACGTTTTCCCTTCTTATTTATTATTTCAGTCGTTAATTGAGAGCAATTCAGAATTTATTAGGCAATTTGTTCAAGATAACAAAGGCATTAAGAAGTCAGCACCTCTCAAATCACCTACTCCTAAGAAGGTGCCTCCGACACCTCCTCCTCATAAACAAAAGCGTTCTGTACCCATTAAATTAAAAGAAAAACCACCACCACCACCAGTGCCGGCTCGTAAATCTGTGGCTACCTCTTCCGTTTCTACCGAGGATTCCTTAACATCCAATCCACCTCCAATTGTTCCAAGAAAAAGTGTACCTTCATCACCATCGTTTCCTCCTAAGCAACCTTCTCCAAAGCAGGTTCCTATACCACAACCGCCAACACTTCACAACACCAAACCTTCTCTGCCACCGGTTGTGCCAACGACAAAATACAGACAACCTTCTCCTCCACCGGTTGTGCCAACGACAAAATACAGACAACCTTCTCCACCGGTTGTGCCAACGACAAAATACAGACAACCTTCTCCGCCACCGGTTGTGCCAACGACAAAACCTAGACAACCTTCTCCTCCACCGGTTGTGCCAATTATAACAAAATCTAGGCAACCGTCACCACCACCGGTTCAGGTTGTACCACCACCTCCCCCACCTCCTGTTCGATCCGTTGCTCCACCTCCTTTACCTCCTGCAAGAGTTGTATCGTCGCCGAGTAAGCAAGAATTTAGAGAGGCTCCACCACTTCCGCCTGCTCGCATTACCCAAAGTGAAGTATCCGAACCACCACCACCACCTCCTCCATCTTCGGGAGGTCCGCCGCCGCCACCACCACCACCGCCTCCGCCATCATCAGGAGGTCCGCCACCGCCACCACCGCCACCACCAGCAATGTCGTCGGGAGCACCATTACCGCCACCGCCGCCTCAACAATCGGCATCGAATAACTTACCAGCATCCTCCGAAGGCAGAGTCGATTTATTAGCTCAAATTCGTAGCGTGGGTGGCGTCTCTGGTGCTGGATTGAGGCCTGTATGTGTCAATTTTCTTGAAAATACTCGTTCATGCTGATTTCATATATAAAATGAATTATGATAAAATTTAGGTGAGTCAAACGTCGTCTTCTCGTCAGTCTACTTTATCAGAGGAACCATCTAGTCCAACGAGCGGTGGCAACGATTTATTGAAAACATTAGCGACTGCTTTAATGACCCGTCAACAAGCTTTAAATGATTATTCCGGTAAGATTTTTTATAGTTGAACAGTGTAAAGATCGTAACTAATCAAATCATTTACTGGTTTTAGACGAAGAGGAAGACGATGATGAAGAGTGGGGGGATGATTAATAAGAAATATAAGAAATGTGACGTCACGGTCAATTAGCATCATTCATTGTATTAAATATTTATCGTCCAAGAGGACGTTATCTTTAATCTCCGCGCGTAAATAAAACTTATTATGACGCGTCGAACCAATTAGCGATGAAGGTGGGCAATCCGAGAGTAATCAATGCGGGGGATTAGGAGAATGTTGCGATTCATAATAAGGACCAAATAGCGCCTAGGAGAATCATCTACCAGTGACAGTGTAAAACATATTAGGCGAGCATTATCTAGAAAGATTTATCGAATTTAAAGTAATATATTCTTCCATAAAAAAGAGTATGTATAATTTTTTAAATATTTGTCTTAATGACTTTTTGTTTATTATTAGAATGTAAAATGACTATTTATTATGCATACAATCAATACAACTTTGACCAACAATTCGTTATTGACTCTTCTGATGTTCAGCGCGCTCTTTAACAATTATTACAGTACAGTGACAGTGGTGGGTACAATAATCGCTAACGGAACCAAGGATTGTACTATCATAAATTTATTAAAATCATAACAAATCAATCCGTTAGAAAATTCAAAATTCAAAATCGAAAATACTAAATAAATAAATAAAATAAAAACCAACCGCTTTAGAACACCCAAACCACGTGATCCCAGTACCAAAGCATCAGCGTTAAGTTCGGAAACTTTGCGAACCACTTCATCGCGTGCATCGCCTCTCATGGATATTGCTTTGACGGCAAACTAAATATGAAACGATTGGAACAAAATTTAGATTGGACGAAAAAAAGAATGAAATGAAATCGTGAAATGAGTTGAGTCATATATTAAAGTATGCGTACATTTTCCGACTTCAATTTTTCAGCAAATTCGATTAACAGTGAGTGACTACTAACCCTTTGCTACATTAATGAGCAAATGAATTAATGTTAAATGTTAAAGGGAAATGAAATTCAATTTGAATCGATAATTACTTGTTCATCTATACTGGTTATGACTTCGGTGAAATCCATGTAACTTGCACCGATAGCTTTATAAAATTTAAAAAATGCAGGTTCTTTTTTAATAAGGAGCAAATTCTGACCTTTGAGAATCTCGAGATGATGGCTTACCATATGGTCCAGGAATCGATGGGATTGGTCGAACGTTAACTAATACGACCTTTGGGGGGAGAAAGAAAAAAAATTAGAATTCAAATTATCCTTCCAAATTTAATTCTTCGCAACTAGATAGTTACCAGGTCGCTCTCTTTTCTCAGCAAGTTCTTGACGGCCCAATCAAATGCATGTTGACTATGGGTTGATTGATCAATGGCGATGACTACTACACGAGTGATGGGGTGTTGTGACTCGGCGTCTTGAGAGGTGGTAAGAGTCGTGTCTTCCGGATTAACCGGGGGTGTGGCAGTTGTTTGTGTATCAGATGTTTGTGTTTCAGTTGTTTGTGTTCCTGACATTTTTTTTATTTTGAATTTTTTTGAAAGTACTGTAGGCTGTTAAAATTCTCCATTTTTATAAGAAAATTAGATCAATGTCGTCGGGTCACTTCTCACAATCACCCCACTTCGTGATCGCCAACACGTCATTTTAACTTACGGTTTATCATCTGCATATGACGACGACATTCTGCCCGAAAAGGTAATTAATTGCGTCATTCATTCTGAACAATGCAAAAACTAGTATCACGTATAACACCACATAAAGTACCCTCCTCCACCAATGAGATCGCTGGATTCGTGAGATTCTTGTTTTAATGTGATTTATCGAAAAACTAGTTAAATAAATTGACAACCAGATCAATTGATATTTAAACACGATATTTATATTAATATTATCTCAAGGTTACGATGATTTCAGAAAAATGGTTAAAAAAATTTTTTTTTCTTTTTCTTTTTTAATAAAATTATTGAATTTCAAAGCTTTTTAATGAAAATTTTATGTCTTCTCTTATTAATTTAATTACGAGAGTTAAATCAAACTCAAATATCAGTTTTTTTTTTTTTTTTTTCCAATAAAAAAAATTTTTAGAAAGATCGAATTTACTGGTTTACGCGGGAGACTTCCATCGTACACGATCGTTTATCACGTGACTTTGACCGGGTTTTTCTAACCCGTGCTTATATAATTGCGCCGTACAAGAAATCACATGTTGATTAACTGGAGCTCAATTAACGAGGCAAATCCTATGGCGCAAAACATTTTTATTGCTTTGATAGGCGAGTTGAAAAAGATAAACACGAGTGTTATCAAAAATCGGCTGGCACGATTGAATGAACATCAGGCATTCGAATATCATCAAGAATCAGCCGAGATGAATGATGTAAGTGGAACATGCTGTATGATGGTTATTTTATAAGAAGGAAAAACAGAAATGAGTGATGCTAAAGAAATGGTTAATATTATGAAGAAGAAATTGGAATTAAAAAGAATAACACAGGGCAAAAGGAATTCTCTCATTGCTATAAACAAAGCAATTTATCGATAAGTTTATAGATATTAAATTGTAACTTTTCACTTATAAAACAATTCAAAATATATACGATTAATATTAATTAGTTTAGATTATAACAAATCAAAGTAGTTTTATTACTATTCTTAAAACAATGTGAAAATCCTTTTAATCAAAATTTGACTTCTAATAATCAAGAAAAATCAAAATAATATCATTACTATCAATAATAATAATAATTTTTAAATAAAAAAAAATCAATTATAAAATATTTAAAAATCTTATCATTTTTAAACCAAGTATTTATAAAGGTTTATTGTAACAAAAGAATTAAAAAAATTTTTTTTCTAACAGAGGGAAAAAAAAAAAAAATATTTTTTTCTTTTATCAACTATTTTGATTTTATTAGAACTCTTATTTTTATAATTTTATAAAAATTTTTATTTATCTTAATTTAATTTTGAATTTTAAACATTATAAATTTTTATTAAAGATAATTGATCAAAATTAGTTTTTGAAACATAAACAAGTTTCTATTAATTAAAATCATATATTTTAATGATATTATTGATAATTAAAAAAATTTTTTTAAAAATCTTTTTTTCAATTAAATTAATTTTTAAAGAAAATAATTATAATATTAAAGAATAAATAAAAATTATATACAGTTGCTTCCAAAAGTTTGAGTTCACTTACTATATTTTTATTATAAATTTCAACTTTAACAATTTTTAAATCCTTAACTATACAGTCAAAAATTATAAAATTTATATATATTATGTCTTAATACTTATTCTATTTCTTATATTTTTAAAAAAATTTTTTTATTAATATATTCTAAAGTATTATTACTAAATATCTTTATTTTTTTTATTAATTATTATATGATTTACAATAGTAGCCAATTAAAATCCTCCAAAAATAAAAATTTTTAACAATAATAAAACTTTAAAAATTATATAGCAAAAATTTTTGAAAAAAATAGAATAAGTATTAAGGCATAATATATATAAATTTTATAATTTTTGATTGTATAGTTAAGGATTTAAAAATTGTCAAAGTTAAAATTTATAATAAAAACATAGTAAATGGACTCAAACTTTTGGAAGCAACCATAGATTATAAATAAAGGTTCAATCTCAGAATAATATTTATTTATAACTAATGATTTCTAAAATATTTAATATATAAAATTCTGCTAATTATTATAAATATTTTTAAGAAACAAAATTTATAGCTTTTCATTTTAATAAAAATAAATTTAGAAAATTTTGTAAAATTAAAGATTTAAATAATAATAAATTATTTTGAATGGTTTTTTATAATTTTATTTTAAAAATTTTAATGTTTTTTAATAAAAAATATATGACTTTATTTCTATTTTTTCTTTTAGAAATCGATTATTATTTATAATCAAAACCTTTTTAGAAGAACAATTAAATTAGTTTATGAAATTCCTAAAAGAAATTTGATAAAATAAAAATAATACTCTTTATAATAAGTTTTAATTATAATGAATAACAAAACTTATAATAGTTGTAAAAAGCAATAACTATTAAATAATCTATAAAAATTAATAAAATAAATAATAAAATAAAAGGTAAACAAAAATATTTTAATTATAAATAATAAAAAAATTTAAAGAAATTAGAATCAAATACTTGAAATATTTAAAAAATACAAAATAAAAAATGATTATACTATTAAAATTGATATAAAAAATATATTTTTAATATTATATTTTAATACAATAAATTTATTAAAAATTTTTTTAAAAAAACTCTTTCAATTAATTCTTCCTTTTTTAAAAATTTTTTTATAATAATTTTTTTTAAAAAAAGTAAATTAATACAGAGACATAAAAAAATAACATATTTTATTTATCAAATTAATTTACAAAATACACAACAAATTTATTTGAAAATATTTAAAATAATATTATATTATATTTGCCAACTTTATTTTTTTTTTTAAAAAAAAATTTTAAGAAAAAAGAAAAGACATAAAACTGATTTATAATTAAAAAAAGAAACTAATATCAACTTTATATAACTTACAGCCAGTCTAGTACAAATTTACACTTATCTTGATATTACATGGAGCTTAAAAATAGCTAAATCTACTCAAGAAATCAAGTTGTTTCAATAATATTAAGCCCTAAATGAATATCAAAACTTTTTAGAAACCAAGATAGTTTAAATTAAAGATGGGTCTCTAAAGGGGGAGGCAGGGACATAAGTCAAATGTCCCTCACTATGAAAAATTAAAATTTTTAAATTAATAACTATAAAAAAACTACACACAATTGTTCTCTATTTTTCAAATTATTGATTTATAGCATTTCTAGACTTTTGTCCCTATTAAAGTGAAGAACTATAAATTTTGTCCCTCAAAAAGTGACATAAGTGATCTGCAAAATTTTATATGCTAAATACCTTAGGGACCCATCATTAATTTAAATATATATTTATAATATATGAAAACAACAAACCTATTTCAAGTTTTATTATATAAATATAATTATATAAAATAAGTATCAAAACAAAATATATATCTGCTTATCAAAGCAAGTTGATTAATTTTTATATAAATATAATAATAATGATATTTTTGGAGAATATAATTATTAAAATATATAACAGTAATATTAATTAAGATAGAATTATTATTCAACTCTTTTCACTAATCCTTTGACCACACATAAAAAAGATATTCACAAGAAATCACTATACTTCTTAACTAATAAATTCTTATCTCTCTTTAAACCAACTTGAAGAGTATTTTAAAAATTATCCACATTTCCTTCCTACATGGTTCATATTTTTCTTTTAACAAAAACTAGACTTCTGTGATCAAAAGTCTAAAAGACACCTTTTTTACCAATGGTAAAAAAGTTCTAAAAGAAATAAAAACTAATTCTTTGTTATTTATCTGACATACAGTATAGAAAAATATTATAGAATTGCTCTATGATAAGAAAGCAAATTTTCACTTTCATCTCCACTGTGTAGACTTTAATAGTACTTTTTTTTTATCTTTTCTAAGGAATTTTATCTATCTCAGCTTGATCCTGAATTTTAAGTAGTACAAAGTTTCTTATAAGCTGATTGGTCCAGTAGAATCATATCAGTAAAGAAATATAAAAAAACTCTCATTGATCACTTCATATTTCAGAATGTATTTCCTTAGTTTTATAAGAGCCTGAGATCCATCATAAGTTATATGTCTTAGCATAAGTAAATACAAAATATGTTACTAATATATTTTTGGATACAGGAAAGAGTCCATCTAACTATGGTAAAAGGTATAAAAGCTTGATTAACTTTTTGAAAATTAGGATTATCTACTTCAAATTGTATATTAGATAGGTTTCTATTTCTACTAATCAGAAAAATCCAACTGAAAAAGTAAAAAAAATGACTAGGAACATTCAGTAATAAAGCTAATATATATAGTAAACCAGGAAATTTTCATCTTATCTCAAAAAATCCCAAGTTTGAAGACTGGAAGGTTAACACTATTATATCAAATGAAACTTGAATCCGAAAATATCAGTAATTATGTGTGAGCTGGCTAGATAATCTAAAAGATTCTTATTGATTATAATACCAATGACTATCAACAGAGTATATCAACCGCAAACTAGGTATAATCTTTCTTTAAAAAATTAAATCTAAAATATATTGTATAGATGGGTAAGTTATCCATATTTGGATAGGAATAAGTTTAATTAATTATATATTGAGTAATCCACAAGTTATTTATACAGGTATCAATATATCATCTGAATCTTTTGATTATTCACTCTCCATAAGTTTTAAAACTGTAAAGTCTTTCTCTTCACTTTTATCTTATTTCCATAAAGACTTAATAGAAACTATTCCAGACTATTATCATAAGAGAAACCCAGAAAACAGGATGTATATTTTTTTAGAAACGTAACAGTTATTTTTTCAATATACTGTTAACCTATTCAATAACTCCAAATCAGATAGATAGATGGAACAACTATAGCAGTAAACCACTTTAAGTTGAGGAAAAATACCTCAGTTGTAATATACTAAAGTTGATAATTCAAGGATAGTAGAGGTTACACAAACACGTTTAAAGAGGCTTTGAGTGATTTGATTTAATTAGAAGGTTTATTAGAGATATATAATATCAAGGATAAGAGAATTCAGTAGGTAAAAACCTTGAGTCAACTGCTTTGGACAGCTGGCCTTTATATACATAATTGAATATTAATTATTTAGTGACCAAAGTGACCAAAGTAACCAAATCTGACAGATTTGCTCACTTGGGTAACCTACTAGCTAAATATAGATAAAATATGAAAATTAAATAATAAAATTAAATAATGCACGCTACATCAATCACTACTTTGCCCTAATGATTGGATCTACCCTATGAACCAATGAGACACTCCTTGCATCATATGTGTCACATGATCTAAAAATAGAACTAGAGTAATACAATAGACAAGAACTATAGATACTAATCAAAAGAAAATATAACTAATAATTAAGATTAACAATATGTAAACAGTATAAATTCTTAAAGATCCAAACTTTGTTGACTTATTAGGAGAAAGTATATCAGAATTCATCCATCTACTAAATAGTATATATAATGAAGCTAGAGAAAAAGGAAAAAAACTATGAATCTTCTTTCAAGATACTGCCAAGGCATATGACACAATATCCCTCTTTATGCTTGAAAAAGCCATAGATTAGATTTGAATTTCTATAACCATTAAGAAATTATAATAAATCTTTTCAAAGACAAAAGTTATAGCATTATTTTTTCTAATAGACTTTATAGTCCAATAGTTGTAAGAGATAGTATAGATCAAGAAGAAACAATCTTTCCACTGTTATGGAAAATTTTTTATGACTTATTGCTATATAAAATTCAAAATAATATTGATCTGGATTATACTATGAAAGAAGAATCATTACCCAACTTTCACAAACCTGAGAAGAAGATCAAGCTCTTCCTAAGACAGTAGTAATAGCTTATATGAATGATACAACATGAATTGCCAAATTAAAGAAAGACTTGGAAAGTATTTTGAAAGAAGCAAAAAAGTTTTACATAGTAAATGACTTACAAATTAATATAACAAAGTCAGTTATTCTCACCATTAATTAAAATTCTCAAGATCTTGAAAGGATTCAAGCTGGGATAGAAAGTATTATGATTAATAAAATTGATAATAAAGATCAGGCCAGATTCCTTAGTATCTGGTTGAAACCAAAACAGAAAAGTCAGGATATGATCAATCTAATAAGATCAGAAATCAGAGTGTTAATTTAGGCAATATCTAAAAAGAAGTTAACAGAAAAACATGCTCATATATTATTAATAGAGTGCTGATCTTCAGAATAGAATATAGAATGCAACATATGCACCTTAATAAAAAGATATGTGATAAACTCACAGCATGTTTAAAAAGGTTTTCAAAAATAAAGCACTAATCTGTGGAACAATATCAAATAGTCATATTCATAATAAAGAAATATATGGTCTCAAAAGCATCTGGGAAATATAAATGGAAAGCTATATATCAATACTATTCTACCAGCTTAACAATAATGAGGCCTCTAGTTTGGCTACTATAATCTGATTGAAACAGAGTCAGATTAAAAGCTGGAAACCTGAAAATATCTTATATAATTCTATAGACTTACAAAATATGATCAAAGGAAACCTGGCAGTTGCAATATTGGTCCTGACTAAAGACCTATATATTATCTTTCAAAGTTGAAGATAAAAAGAAACCTTTAATTATCAAGATGATATCTTATACATTAAGCCAATACTGTAGAATAATAGAGAATATAAAAAAGCTATTCCATTACTTCGTAAGCACAAGATCATGTTTTTAGATCAAATAATCAATACAATTATGATAATATTTAAGAAATGGAAAGCAATCCAGATTTTCTTTAGCAAATGCAAAGGTCCAGTCCCTTCTTACTACAAAAAGGTCTAAGAAAAGATAATAGAGAATTATGATCTTCTAAAGAAGTCATTATACAAACTAGATTGAATAGACTATAATATCCAAATTGAAGCTTTCCTAACATATTCAAATAGAAGGAAAATATATTGAATGGCCTGTTTTAATTCTCTAACTGACATATTAGAAAAGACATTATTCTTAAACAATAAAATTTAGTTTGCTCCATATCAGTTAATATACAATTCTACTAGTAATTATACTCTACTTCAATCAGATAGATCATCCCAAGTAACAAAAGTAGGTATATTACAAGTTCATTTTCTTCTATAGCTAAACAAATATGAAAACTTGAGAAAAGAAAAACAAGTCCTCTTATCAAACAACCTCATAGATTGATTAATAGTTATAAGACAATAAGCAAGAACTCCATTAATATCTAGATCTGAAGTAGAAATCCAAATAAAAAACTGGGAAGCCATGCTTATAAGACAAGTCATCTGATTAGAAGAACATATAAATAAATTTATAAATATTCTGAAATATAATAGAAGGAGTACAGCCACTCAATTTACTTTCTATATAGATGGAGCTTATAAAAAGAGATAAAGATAGTGAACTTAAAATAGGTTTGGCCTGGGTTCTAGTAGAAGACAACAAAGTTGTGAAGCAATTTTCAGCAGAAGTGTCAATATAGCTATTAGAAAGTAGTGTGAAAATATTGGTCATTCTAACTGCAATATATGCAGCTCCTTGAAATACAATAGTCTCAATATTTTCTAATTATAATACTGCAGTTAAGACATGGAAGTCTATCAGTTCACAAGTGAAGATATTAACAAAGAAATGAACAAAGATTGCTAATTGATCATTATAAAGTAAAATCAAAAACCTAGTTAAAAAGAAAGATTTTACCTTGAAAATTATAAAGATTAAAGTCTATAGAATCAATAAGTTCAATAATTAAGTAGATCTACTTGTCAAACAAGCTAGATATGAAAATTCGATAATTTGGTATCAACTATCAAAGTTAAAAACAGTTCTTACAATAGTCATATGGAGGGAACATATGATAAAGATTAGTATTAGAGAATTTGTCAAAATATCCAATAGAAAAAAGATAGGAAAAGATTGGATAACACAGAAAAGGATTCAAGAATTATGGATCCAAAATAACAAAATCATAGACTAGTTAATCTTCTGGAATCAATTTAATCCATCCAATATCTTATTATCTCTTTTAAAAATAATAAAGACAAAAGCTTCTTGACTAATTTGATCCATAATGAACTTCCAGTACTGCAGATATTGAAGAAAAAAAAACTAGATATTTATACTATAATGATCTGTATAATATGTAAACTTTAAGAAGAAACATTAGAATACTTGTTCAAATGTTTGACTATCAAAGAAATCAGAGAAAATATATGGAAAAAAGCAAAAGAAAAGATTATCTGCTATATAAATAAAGAAATCAAAGACAAAGAAGAAGTTTATCTTGCAATGAATAACTGGACAAGTAAATGGTTAGATGAGATTCAGCAATTTAATAAAAGTCTTTTTAATACTATTTGTGGATACATAGAAGAGAACAAAACCACTTTCTTGAAGAATTATCTCAAAGCACAACTCAAAATTTCCTTGACAATTACATAGAACATAATTAGTAAGCTTTATTATAAAATAGAGAAAATTTCAAGAAAAACATATGAAATAGCCATTACAAAAAAATAATAAAGTGGAAAAAAAAATAGAATATTATTGTAAAGGACAAAAGAATCAAAAGACCTGAACATGGATCCATTATGGTAATATAAGAATAGGAAGAAGAATCTACATTTGCAGAAGATCCAAAGCAAGAAGTCTCTAAAAAAAAAGAAGAAAATAAAGTATATAAAAATCATCAAGGATTGAATTTATCAAAAGAAAATGGTTTGATTTTTAATTGCAGTTGAAATTTAGAATGATCTACAATAATAACCTGTAGGCAATAATTTTAATGGCTAAAGGATTTATCCAAGTCAATAAAGAAGCAAAATATCATTTCCTAAATTGCATCTAGAGAAATGGTTTTTTAATAATGAGTAAGTTAGTATATGAAAGTCAAAACACTTTGTAAATATCTATTATATATATAATAAAGACAAGCTATACCGACTTGACTGCAGATTAAAAAAATTTTTTTTTTTTTTAAAAACTGCAACTGATATTAGATGCAAGCTGTTTATTGATAATTAAATCTTAAGCATTACATTAATCATCTCATACATATATATACAGATTAATGATAACTTATCATAGCTTGTCCTAGGCAGGTCTGCTTGAAACCTCCCTATAGATGAGCATGCCTGACTAGGGGCTGGATAATTAATAACAGTCATCAATAGTGATGTTGATATAATTAGCTAATTCTGTTAATAAGGGGCTATACTGCTATACTAACTTATACACTAGTGTCAAATCCTCAAGGGTTATTTTAACCACCCAGATACCCAGATACTTTTCACTTGAACCTTAGAAGAAATTTCTATCTTCTTTGTCACCACCTGCAGCATCACAGACAAGTCCTATTTGACAGGTCCTTCATTTAAGCAAGCACCAGATTGGAATATTTCAAGTTAGGGCAGTTAGATTCCAGATTCTGCTGATACAGTTTGGGGTAGGGAATGTTCGAACGATTGTCGCAGTTCTAAAAGCAGGGTTCCAGAGTCTGCTGATATAGTTTGGGATTAATAATGTGTTCAGATAATTATCACAGTCCTAAAAGCAGGGTTCTGGGGTTTGTTTCCTGTCCAGTTCAGGGGGTTAGGTTGGGTGTAATTCATGTAACCAGACTAGAGACCTTTCTTTATGCAATCCTTGCAGTAGATTTTTTTCAGCCTAGCGATCAACAAGGAGGCCAGAAGTCTCATCCTCATGCAACCTAATTATTTTTTCTCACATTATCCTTGTGAGATATTGAACTCTGGACCTTGTGATTGTGACCTGGGAGCATCACCACTGTGCTATAGATCCACAGGTCTAAAAAAATTTTTTTTATTTAATTAACTATATATTATTATATAAATAATATCAAATAATTTATAAATATAAATAATTTTTTTTACAAGTTTTATAAATTTTTGTTAAATAATAGATAAATAGTTATCAAATTTTTAATGAATAAACAAAAAACTTTTAATGAATAGTTTTGATGAATAGTTGTCAAAATTTAATGAATAATTGATGAATTTTTAATAAATATTTAACAAATTTTTAATAAATAGTTTTAATGAATAATTGCCAAATTATGAATAAATTATTAATGAATTTTTAATAAATTATTAATAAATTAATGCTAAATTTTTGTTAAATTGTTAATAAATAATTTGTGATGAACGTTTAATAAATTTTTGTTAAATAATTAATGAATTATTTAGCAAATTATTAATGAATTTTTTAATTTTTTTTTTTTTTTTTTACCCTCTATTAGATTAGTTATGTGTGCTTTATTGGATATTTGTAGACTGTATATATTAAATAAAATGTTAAAGCTAATTCTCTAACCAACTTACTCCTTTTGATTATATTATCTCTTTAAATGCAACTTAGGGAATAATTTATTGCTTCATTAGAGATTCAGGTGAAAACTCTTTCAACTTCTAATATTCTTATCTGCAGGTCACTACTGCAGCTTAATAAATTTTTTAATAGTTTATTGTTAAACTATTAATTAATAAATTTTTTGATTGCTGAATTTTTAATTGCTACTTTATTGTCAAAATAGTAATATATAAAGAACAGCAATTTAAAAAATTTAAAAATATTTTTATTATTAAATTTAATTAAATTCAGCAATTATTTAGTTATCAAATAACATAATTTTGACCAGTGTAAGTTAGTATGTAAAAGTTAAAATATCTTATAAATTTCCTTATATATATACAATAAAGACATTCTATTTTTTTTTTTTTGTATATCCATAGTCAGACTAAATTATCAATTTATTAATTAATTGAAAACATAAGTACATTTTCATTCGAGCAATATGATATATATTATAGCTAAACTATTATTCTAATCTAATTAACTCATAATAAGTATAATAGCCTTTAAGTTCAACCTTGAAGACAATATTTCGCTTTGCAATATCTTTGGGTAAAGATTGTTCTAGTCTACTACATTGTCAGTAGGTTGGCATTGCTATATGTCGATCCAAGCCACTGGAATTTAGGAAACTACAAAATGATGGGTTGAAAAAAAGGATAAAAATATCTAAATAGATAACAAGAAAATAAAAAGATAAAAATTGAAAAAAATATTTTTAGCTTCTTTCAAAAACCTGCTTCTTAAGACCTTTTCTCAATAAGAAATATTTATTGGAATATTCTTTTTTTTTTGACCATCTAAGGAACTTATCCATTCTTGATTTTGATTTCCTTCTTATATATCATCTGAGAAGACTTATCGCCTAGTCAAAGTCTTTACTTTCAGGACATACTTGGTCCCAATCTTCTTTGGGCAGTAATTTTTTATTTACTTGTGATAAATGGGTGACTTACAATGGATCCTAGGTTCTTATGTAACCTAGTAGAAACTGAGTTATGTTGTTTTAGTATGATACCTTTTAGCAGTCACATCTAGTTAAAAAAATTTTACTGATATTGTCCTGGACTATCCCGACAAGTTTGTCACTAATCCATAGCACCTCGCATAACCCAAACTTCTCAAGAATACTCATAAATAATATAAAGAAAAGAACATCTCCTATAAAAAACACTTAGGGAAGGCAAAGGTGTGGTGATTGACTTGGCCGAAGATAAGTGTCTCTTTATTGCATTTTGTTTCTTTGATACATCACTAACTCTTATTTCTATTTTCAATAAGGGCTGTTTTTCCTAACACATTCAGCTCTGCTTTTTCGGTATACATTGGTAAGCTATTTATACTTTTCTATCTAATAATGGCTGTCTACTTTATAACTGGTTATACTAACCCTAAGCTTTGCTAAACTTTCTATACTTTTCAAATACACACTGTTTCCTTATCAGTACCCAAGCCTTATCTATAGTTTTTTACTTTGCGACACTCAATCTTTCATGCCAGACTTTCAGGTTTTTGGATTCTAGACCATTATGCATAAATCGTATCACCTACGTGACCCATAATGATATATATCTTCTATTGTCTGAAATAGTCATTCCTCAAAGATATTTTTGCTTTACAATAGTGTAAGGGTACCAGAAGAGCAATGGAATCCTTGTCAAATGCAATATCTTTCAACAACTTCTGGGGAAATGCATTCTTAACTGTAACCAAAGGGTTAAAACTTAATATGAATTAAAGACTGTTTGATCTTATTGCTTGATCAGAATAAAAAGATGACCTTGATTTTGAACTTTGTCTAATCAAAATGATAGAAGAGAAAGATCTTAGCTTGAACAAATAGCAGCTTTTTTATCATTTGTAGACTTGTTGTTTATATCTTATTGACCTCATGGAACTTGATCTGTAGGTTAACCCAATTGGAGAAATAGAGCAGACATGGGTACCAATCAACTCTTTTAATTACCAATAATGTTATCAGAATATATGAGGTGACCAGTAGGAACTTGTTTACATTCAATTATTAACATGTTTTGTGTCAGCCAATCAAAAGCCTAATGATATTGTGCTATCAAAAATTCAGGGTCAAATTGAAATAGGTAAAATCTTCTAGAAAAACTATGAAAAACAGTAAACACTTTAAGAGAGATAAAAAAACTTGAGAAGGTGAATAATAAGTCTTTCCTATCAATAAAACTTCTATTTCTGTCACTTCAGCTCTGTAAGGTGATACTCCATTTGCCAGTTTTTTTACTTTCTAGAACCTTCTTATCCTTAGTAAAGGAAGCGTGTACTTGGGTTTTTTCAGGTTACTAGAGGCTTAAATTTTTATTCAAAGAAGTTTATAAATAAGTAAGGGAGGGTAAAAGAGATATATAAAGATAAAATTCAAGTTGTTTTAATGAAAGTATAAAGATTTTATTAGTAAGAAAGTATAAAACTTCTTGTGAACATTTTTTTTATGTATAACAGAGGATCAGCAAAAAAAGTTATTTTAAAATTTTTTACAATAAATATATTCCATATTGACCTAATTGCAGGTTAAAAAAACATATATATTATAAAAAAAAATAGTTGAATTTTGTTATATTAAATTATATTTAAATTTTATTAAACATATTAATAAATATTTATTCAATATTTTTTGTTTTTTTTTTTATATAAATATTGAAAAAAATCTTTAAAAGATGATTTATTTTTTCTAAAAATTTTTGTATTAAATCTTTAGTATTACACTAAATTTTATTCTTATATAAAATATTTAATCAACTATATCAAGTCTTAAAATTATTAGGTTTCTAATTATTTGATTTTTTTTAATATTATAATTGAATTTTTTTCTTCTCACATATTTTTTTGATAAACTTTTATAATAATAATTATTATTTTTTTTTAATATGACCCTCTGTTAGGCTAGTTATGTGTGTTTTATTAAACAATTGTAAGCTATACATTATATATGTGACACTAAAGCTAAATCTCTAACTAACTCACTCGTCAAAGTCTTATATTTATCTAGGACTCTAAGTGCAACTTCAGGTGTGATTTATCGCTCCGTTAGTAGTTCAGGTGAAAACTCTTCCAACTTCTAACATCATTGCCCACAGGTCACTACTGTGTATAACTGTACGATATTCTGACAAGGATCAAAACTCCAACCATTTCATCCCATATCTAATCCCGTTTCTTACAATTTCTATAAGGTTCCTGTTTTCACTCTCTTTCACTTCTTCTCTTTGTTTTATACTTGTATGACCAGGATTATCTTGCGGATTTTGCCTTCTTGCTTCCTGGACCTTCTTATATTTTGCTCTTCTATCAATTCTTTATTCTTGTTCCTATTCAATAATTTTTTCACATTTCACATTCCAGACTTGCTTTTGGATCTGGTTACAAACCTTCTTTTGTATTTTTAGAATCCATTTTTTTGCCATTGTTCCTAGTTTCTTTCTATAATAGTTTAGATTAGTAGCTTCTCTGATTGCATTGCTTTCTACTAATCCTGCGCAAAAGTTAAGAGTGCTTGAACCAGTTTGCAAGGCTGATTCTATTAGTCTGGAAACCCATTTATCTAATTCATCTTTTTCTTGTCTATTGTCAACTGCTAGTTGTACCATTTTTTTGTCTGCTTCTTTCTTACGTTCTTGATACAACTTATCAAATTCTTTGAAAAAAGTCTTCGATCCTTTTTGTCATACTACTAGGATCTCAATCTTATGATCAGGGCATTCTAATAAGTGTTTTATTGTTTCTTGATGCTGATTATATACTATATATCTTGTTTGTTGGTATAGATATGGTCTTCTTATTACTAGCTTGCTTAAAGTAGGTAGTTCATCATTGGTTAATTTAATCAGAAAACTTCTTCTCTACAAGCTTTTGAAGGAGGTATCCCATGTATTTTCATTTTTTATTCTATCCCATACCAGATCCCATGAGTAGGTTTGATGCTTGTGAACTTGATGATGCCATTTTGTTTCTGTCCTATGTTGCTATATCCATAATAAAGCCGTTGACCTTTTATTAATTTGTTTGATAAACTGTCGTATTGGACTATCTACTACTTCTTTTTGCCACATAGTTTCTGTAAATATCTTGCTTGATTTGAGACTCTTCCATTCTATTGCTGGTAGCTTTAATGTCTCTTCGGCCAGTCGGTCTGCTTCTTCATTCCATGAATTATTAGAATAGGCTTTAACCTTGATCAAAGTTAGTTGGATATGCTTTTTCTTTACAAGATCTAACATCCTCGCCCATAATGACCA
>CAJVPT010000911.1:0-24807 GCA_910592055.1 Acaulospora colombiana | reverse complement strand
GGTGCTACTTATGGAATGAAGTGGTTGGGTTTTAAGCTTGATCAAAACAATGGATAGTGATCTGCAGTGGTGATCTGTAGGCAATAATGTTAAAGGTTGGAAGGGTATTCACCTGAACCATTAACGGAGCGATAAATCACTCTCGAAGTTGTACTTAGAGTTTTGGTATATTAAAACAAAATGGTGACGAGTGAGTTAGATAAAGTCTTAGCTTTAGTGAATCATTTAAAATGTACTGTATACAAATATTTAATAAAGCACACATACCTAGCCTGACCTAGGGTTAAAAAAAAAAAAAAAAAAAAAATGACGAATCTCAGAACTAATTTTAAAATAAATCTTTTGAATAGATTGTTATAACAGTGAAGTTATAAGTAATTTTAGGAAAAACTACCTTGAGACTCGCCCAAATCTTTTTACGACTCTGCCTTGATTTTGGTATTGTTTTGTGTTTGTGATAGAAGAATGGACTCTTCTATTTACAGGTTACATGAGATTTTGGTTATTAGTGACAGACTCGCTGATTAGCCTGCTATATTATCTAAGATTTTGTTTTGAGGAAGCTGTTGTACCCATTTACTAATAGTTTTCTCTGATGGCAAATATATCTGATAAATATAGAGCTTATATCTTGTTAATAGAAAGTTGACTTCTATTATATAGCCTTCTATTTTTTTAATAGATTCCAACTTTTTTTTAATATTTCTATTAATGAGGAATCTCACTTCAAATCCTCTTCGTTTCTCATTATTGCTACTGTAAAAAAACTTATGTGTTTGTTGTGAAGTAAAAGCAAATTCTGCTGCTTCATTTGTTAGCTTAGTTTTATAGATACCTAGGATATGTATGTTGAGTTCTTATATAAGTTTGCATATCCTCTATTGATTCAGGCTGATATTAATTCCTCTAATATTATGTGTTCCAATCCAAATAGTATCTGTTAATGTAGAGTTATCTATAGTATACTTGTTGTATAATGTATACTCCTTTTCAATTCTATTACTAGTGTTTTTTTTAATTGCACTAATTGATGTGTCATGTGTTATATTGGGAGAGGTGATATTGATGTCTACAGTTTCTTTTGGGATAGCACCTTTTTTCCAGAATGAACTTGACTCTTATTGTGAATCAAATTTATTCCTGATATAAGTTGATTGAACTGGTGCTAATTTCAGGAGCAATTATTCTATCATCTTCCTCTTACCCTATTCTGACTGCCTGTTTTTTCTTCAATTATGTTTATTCTATTATTTAGTTATTTAAGATTGTTTAGGATCTGGTGAAGAGAATCTTAATCACTTTTACTTTCAGGATAGGGACTTTCCAATCTATCATTTCAACATCTTCTGTAACAGGGTTTTATTGGCTCCCTATTACTATCAGTGGCAAAACATTAAGGAGTTTCTATTGTTCTAGTAGTTGTTTATTGTCTTGAAAATTATGTCTTTTTCTTTTTTCCCTTCTTTCTAAATCTATTCTTTTTTTAGAATCTTTTTCTATTTCTACTTTATTCTCAGATGTTGTATAACAATTGGTCCTAGTATTGCTTCTGATATCAGTTTGACCCAATTGTCTTAAGTAAATTTTGCTATGTATTGTTTTGATGTGGACATTCTCTTCATTATCTTCACTACTTTTTGTATAAGTCAATTCTTCATTATGTACTATTATTTTTCAAAGCACTTCCTAGTATTCTTGCTTATATGATCTTGTCTTTCTTAAGAAGGGTTTTGTTTTTTTTTTTAAAACGTTTTCTAGTACTCCAGATGAGTTTATGACTGTGAATAAATATATACTGTTTTATAGCATTATTCAATTTTGTGCTGATAAGAAGCAAATTATTGCATAGCCTCTTCTTTTTAGTGTATTTGTATTTCTAGAAATGTAATATAATTTGGCTTTGGTATGTTTGACTGCTCATGTGATTAAACCAGTGATAGTGTTATATGTTCCATATAGTCGTAATAATTGTGAATTATGCTGTTTGATAATTCTATTAATTTTTTTATCGTCAGGCTCATATTGAATAAAGATTGCTCTAATAGTTTCTGTGCTCCTATGAATTATTCATTTCTTCTCAAGGTTGATATACAGTATTTCTTATAAGGGGTAATACATGCCTTGATTCATTGTTATGATTGTAATTGATTATAGATATGAATATTTGTTATATGTCTATATTTATTGAGGATAGATTTGATTTCTTGACATGAGTGGTTTTGGTCAATATCTATAAGTATAACCACTAGTGAGGTTTTTTCTTCATCTTTTGTTTGCTGAAAAACTTTTTTATTTAGTAGTTGAATAGAGTTTGACTATTTCTTATATTTATAGATATAATTGTAAAGTTTTTTTCCTCTTTTTTATTAATCTTTTCAAGACATTGAAATGCATCTTCCTCCTCTTCACAACAAAATGTTATCTATGCATTGCTATGATAAATTCTTTTTTGAAGGGCTGAAAATTTTTTGGCAAGTCTAATGTATTTTGCAGATATACTATTTGTTCTGTTTTAGCTTCTCCTGGAACCTAGAAGTAAACACACACATTTTATATTTCCCATCTATCTTGATATGAAAGGGATTGATACTGGATGTCTTTGATCTATTTCTTGTCATATATATATGTTGCTCAGCTATATTGTCTCCTTTAATCTTCTCACCAATAACTTCCATTTCAATTATATCTTTGAGGTCCTTATCTCTTATTTCAATTTTAGTAATATTTGAGATTTCAACTGTTATGGTTGTTTGAACTTCCATGGTTATTGCCTTATTTGGTGAGCTATGTATAGGAAGATTGTTTTAAAGTGTTGTCTGACTTGACATAATATTTTATGAAGAGTATTGTGTTTGTTCAGCTTGTTCTATTATATTCAAGTATTTATTCTCTAAAAATGAAGCTAGAAAATCTTCTTCTTTTCCTTGTTTTTTGATCCATAGATAAAGGATGTATTGTCTAAGAATATTGGCTTTAATAAAGGTGGTATGATTAATATTCAGGATTCTAACAATGATATGTCTATAATTGAGTATTGGATTGGATTAAGGTGGGGTTCATAATAACTTCTTGAGTTGAAGTAATATTAAGAAAGGTTTGTGTTGCCCATAGTTTTCGTTGTTGATCATATTTGTTTGATAATTGAGCTAAGGTCTCTATAATGTGTGCTTCTCTTTTTTTAGTGACCTGTAAAAGCTTGTGTTTCCTTATAGATATGTTAATCATGTAATAGAAAGTAAGTTGACTGTGTTTAGTATTGTTATGTTTTGCTGATGATCATTGCTATGTTTCTTAGACACGTGTTACAAGTTTGATTATTTCTTATTATTATTTTGATAATATGGAAAAATCTTTTTGTTTGTTGTGTCATATTGGTAATATTTATTTCATGTATATATTGTGATAGTATTGTTGTTATTGTTAATCAGTCAATAATAAATATATGTGATTATAGAATTGTTGATAATTAATTTGTATAAACACATGGAGTTATGGAGTTGTTGATAATTGATTTGTGTAAATATGTAGAAAGTGTATTAATATTGTTTATTTGACACATCTTTGAGCTTGTTGTAAAAAATATACATGTTTGTATTTGCATGATATAATATTATTGAAATGTTGTTGTTGTGATATATATGCTTCTTTACTGTATAGTCAATGAAGCTTGGACGTCCCTCTAGATTTTATGAGTATTTGGACTTGAACTGATTTATCAGTTTGAGTTATTGCTTGTAAAGCTTCTCTTGGTGTCTAGAAAGGTGTTAACTTGCATTAGCCTGGCTAGGAGTTTTGTGATGTTGATGTTGGGCTTCTAAGAACTTACTGTGATTCAGTTTTTACTGTTGGTTTTCTTTTTTCAAAAGAAAAATTTATATAGTTAAAATTAGTAATTTTTGTAAAACTTACCTCTTTTGTACTCTATAAAGAGTTCTTGAACTTGTTTTTATAAGTTGTCTAGTTGTAAAGATGGTTTTTCTTATTTTTTTTTGGCTGGTTTTTCTTTTTCTCAAAAAATTACCAAAAAAAAAGAAATTTTCTAAAAATTTGAGGATTAGCGAAAAGAGTTTTTTTTTTTTTTTAATATTCCCAAATTATAATTACAATATTCAAAATTTAATATTATATAAGGATCAAATGAAAAATACTTATCACAATAAATTTATTCATTTTATTGAATAATAATAAAATATTACTAGGTATAATTCTAATTATTTATCAAATAACTGAAATAAAAAATTTACTATTATATAGTATTATCATAGATAATTTTTATTAAAATCTGATTAATTGTAATGAATTTGCAACTGTCTTATCAACTCTATGTAAGTATATATGACTCTGCATGACTATAGACCTAAAGCCCATCCTGTCTACTGTTTTTTGACTTTTTATGTAACATTATTCAAGATTATCTTTAGTAATCCCAGTCTGAGTATCTATTATTATAATCAATAAATCTTGTTTCTTTAAAATAGAAATTAGTCCTATAAACAGATGTAGTGTGAACCAATAGATTTCTTTTATTTTTATTATTATTTTTTTTTGTTTTCTTCTTTAAGATATATTATAGTCTCATAAGTTTAGATATCCATTATGTCAAGATTTATGTATTTTTAATTAGCATATTTATAGATTTATTTATGTGATTATAATTAAAAGATACTTTAAGCCAGATTATTATATAAAGAGGAAAAATCTCTTCTGAGTAAAAACAACTTTATTGTTTTGTTAATCAAATGACAATTATTTATTGACTTTTTGAAAATAAAATCTTTTATAACTTGATAGCAGTGAACTGTTATAATTATATGACCATATATATATATAATATACTGTATATATCCATAGATATATTTATAATCTTCTTCTTCAGATTCAGCATAATGGATATACAGCAATTTCAAGAATTTATAGCAGCTAAAATTAATTTGCCATATACGGTAGGTAGCGTTTTTAATGAGTCAAAGGTGAAAGCAATAACGCGTGTAAAGTATTATTTTGTATTTACTCGCTAAAATTTTGGTTAAAAAAAAAAAGAAGGTTATTTAACGAATGAATTATCAAATTGAAATAATAATTTTACTCCCTGTCTAATATTATATAAAGGCGTAAATTATTAAAATTAAAAAGAAATGGTCGATTAAATAATATTCAATTTTATACTCGCCGGCTAAAAATTAAATATGACAAACCATGGTAAGTACAATTGAAAATAAGTGTTCAAAATGATAAGTATAATATTAGATTCTACTCACATGCTAGTGATTTGACAAATGATTAATTTTATTCGATACATCGCTTAAATCAACAGAACCTGTCCCGTCACTTACCAACTATAATTTACGGTAATAAAAATTAAGATAGAATTAATAACATCAACAATAATACATTTTTATTATCATTATCGTTTATTGTATTATCGGAAGGAAAACATGACCGTTTGATCGAACGTATATAAATTTAAACTTACCGCCTAGTAATAAACATGCAAAACACATGATAAACTTGGTTAATTAACAAATATCAGGCTTAATCAAGGATTAACGATACAGACTCCCTGATAATAAATGTTATTTATTAAAAATGTAAAGTACCGCCGTACCATTCAATTACAAAATAAAACATTGTGTGCATACTTACGAGCTACTTTTTATCGCAAAACTGCATTGTTTTAGCTATAAAATCTCATTTAAATGAATTAAGTCAAACTTTACCAAAAAAGGGAACAGCGTTTGATAAAATAAAGATGAAAGCAACGATAAAGATGAAGTAAACTTTCGACATCTTGAATTTTTGCGGGAAATAGAAATTGACGTTTCGATTGTATTTATACGTATTCTTGTTACATATGCATTTTAGAACACGTTTCTCTGACAAAAACCGAACCCATAATTACCAAACGCAGTCGTGAAACTCTTTAATATAGCATGGTAACATCGGTTAACAGATACGGTAAATTGATTACTTACATAAATTTAAACATGCAAATTTGTAGTTTTGTTTCTTGCCCCTACATGAAAAACCGGTTTTTGATTTCACTCCTATTGGAACTATTGTTAGCATTATACGTACAGTGCATTGTATTTAAATATGTACGCACGATCACCTAAATTAAATACTATATTTCAGAGTAGATTCCAAATATGGTTCGAAATTTAGTACGTAAACTCATTCGATCCAATTGAATCAAATTTCCTTGCATCATTATGCGAAATCAGTTTCACGAAGTGTTTTTATATCGCTAACCATAAAAAAAAAATTACAATGGTAGTACGTGCATAGAACCTCTATTTCATGTATTTGCCGTATTTGCCACACATAAAATGCAAGTACAACGTAGAAGGTACATTTTATACTTGTGAACACGTATTAATAAAACGTATTTTTTATTCACTTTAGCCAATTTTACCTCCGAAATGAACCTCAAAATTTGGTTTTTAATTCTAGCTTTCTGTACCTCACTCTCATGCGGTGATGACTTTAATCATTGATTTTCTTTTGAAATTAAAAACAATTTCTGAACAACATTCCTTCCATCAATTTACTAAATTTTAGATGGTATGTAGATATCGAAAAAACATTCAATTTAAATTGATCGAGTGTTGTAAATTAATTAATGAACTTCCCTATTCCATATTTATTTATTCTAAATAGTGGGCAGTAAGTTTTGTGAACATATTTTCATATACTTAACATACCGATTTTTATAATTAATAAATTTCTCTTGATCAAATTATCAGACAGTAGGTTTCTCGTTATAATAATTTCACTACTATTATATTGCAATCTATATTAATGTTTTACCAACTTCCAATTACTAGGTGGCAAGCATGCAGATTCCTAATTTAATGTTTTGTTTAGATTAATTTCTACTGTTTAACACGAATTCTAACCTTATAAAAAATATCTAAAAAATAATATATATATATATATATATAGTTTGCAAGTTAAATTACTGCTCTTGTTCTTGATTACAATTTACGATTTTTCATTTATACTTTGCCGGTTATATTATCAGCCAGTAAGATCAAGCTCGTTTATGCATCAATATTTAATGTCAACCATACGATAATTTATTGAACACCTTTACACCTATTTCAAATAGTTGGTAAGTAAAAATATTTGAGATACGTATAATTAATTTTTATAATCGAACATTTTTATATCCGATTCTTACTTTGTTAATTTGTTCCATCAAATTAAGTAGGAAGTAAAGTTCGCTCAAATATATTTTTCTATATGTTGTTTTTATTGGGTTTATGAATAAATTTATGATTTTACGACAATTAATATATTTTATATAAACATCACATAGCCTGTAAGTATGCTTCATATGCATGATTCATTTCTAGATAAAAATTGTGTAGCTAAATACTTCTTCATCAATGCATAGATCGTAAGTATAAGTCTCGCGATGATCATAATTAAAAAAAAAAAAAAAAAAAAATCTTGCAATTTAACCTGATTTTTTATGTTTAAATTAACAGCGGGTAAGCACCAGTTCACCAACCTTATACGTGTAGAATTAATATTTCATTTGCTCAACCATTACACGTGTACAATCGATCCTAAAAAATATCAGCATGTAAGTAGACGCTACAAGTTTTTTGCGAATTTTAGGTAATGGATACGTATTGTTAAACTCATTCATATACGTACTGCAATCTTAATCTTGCATATTATTAGCGAGTATCATACTAGTTTCATGTACGTATACGCTCTCGTATTTGTACCTTCCAACTTTCCATTGGAACGTATTATTTTAAATTTTTAATACATCCCATCTAATTACACTAACAAATAGCCGGTAGGCACTATCTACAAGTGTTGGATAGTAATTTCCCTTATACTGTCGCTTTAAAAATAAATTCTTTATTATTAGCTCGTAAGTACTGTATAGGTCATTAAACACCATGAAGGCCTATTCACAATTTACTAAAACATAAAACATGCATGTCATCCTGACATTGAATTAATAGCTGGTACCGTAAAGTATAATTGACTTTTGCATTTATATTTACAATCGAACTTCATCTAACCTCATTTTACACCATAGCCGGTATGTGTGCACAGTTATATTATTTACATTTATGAGCGTTGCCTCAACTCTACCAATATTCTCATCAATTATTTTTCACACCAATAGTCAGTATGTATAGTATATAACATGTCGTATTACGTGTGTTTGTTATTAATAACGCTATCTCATGAATATTTTTATCTATTCACTTAGCTGGTAAGCCTTTTGCAAATAAATTTTTTGATCGAATCCGTTAATTTCTCAAAGCCTGTAATAATTTGTATCGATTTATTAGCGCGTAAGCACAAATATTTGATGTTGTAATTTAGCATTCATCTGATCTTGCAATTTTTAACATACTTTATCAAAATCCAAAGAACCCACCGGTAATTAAAATCGTGCTTTTTGTCATTTGCATTATTTGATATTTTCAAAGTCAATTTCCGATTATTTGAGTAATATCGAATGACAACTTTCCAGGTGGTGTGTATCAAATTTTTGTTTTTAAATTCTCAATTTGAATTAATTATTCCCATAAATATTGATAACTCTATAATAATATTTTAGCCCGTAAGTATAATCCAAATAATGTGAGGTTCTCTGATTTACTCGAAATCAAGTATTTATCACAACAAATGATACCAAATTACGTACTTAGCCCGTGAGTATATATGTACATTTAATCAAAGTATACTATAATTATACTACATACTGTATATTAATAATCATTATTAAATTTTTTATTATTAGCCGGTAAGAGCGAGTCGTATATTATGATATTTAAATGATTAGACTTCTCTTTGAACCAGTTTTAGTCTAACAAAATTTTATTTTTAAATAATAGCTGGTAAGTACTTAATAATACTTAATTGGAAATCACCACCATTTATCAGTCGTTCATCTTCCCACTAATTTTACAAAACAATAAAATCACTAGCCCGTAAGTATAAGTTTGGATTTGTCTGACTGCATAATAAAAACATTTCCTCAAGTTAACAATTCTTATTTATCACCACACTTTCTATTAAATCATAAACTTTTGATATTAGAATGTAAGTATATGATTGCATTGATGTTTCTAGAAATCAATCTTCAGAAATTGAACGAGTAAATTAATGTGACTCGTCTCTAAATTACAGCATCATCTGGTGCGCATAAGACCATTATTAAGTTTAAACGTTAATACAAAGTATTGAGTCGTTTCTAACTTGACATATCCTAGGCGGTGAGTACAGGTTTTCTTATATGAAAAATACACATTGATTGGTAGGTGGATTGTGTATTTATCGATAATTATATCGTACTGGTCGCTTTTTTGATTGATTTGATTCATTTTTTAGATAAAATTTCGACATTCATTCTATTACGTTTCCTGTATATACCAAAACAATCAGCTTGTAAGTAGAATCTTCAAATTTTTATTCCTCGTTGATTGTTACGGACCTGGGATTGACCATATTCAGACATAAATATTTACAACATTAATTTTATTTTACACCATGATAATATGATAAATAATAATTTTATTAGCTTGTAAGTATGAAGAATACATGAAACTTTTCTCTAGTAGAAATTTTCCGATTGAATTCCAACTGTCTAGAATAAAAATTTATTTATCATGTAGCAGGTAAGTTTTATTTTTAACGTACTGTATATCAATACATCTGATTTCCCAGTAAGTATTATAATTAACGCCTACTTAATCTCATTTTCAGTCGAACCAAAGATTCATAGAACGGCAATGGCGCTTACAATCTATTTGCTGATTTTCAAGTTGAATGTACCTTTGATCCGATTTTGATGTTGCGCTCCACCTAAATACGTACCGTATTCGATTTCGATTTTATTTTTATGCCGATCGGGATTACTTTTAGAGAACGTTCAATAACTTGTCGTGTTGGGTTAAATAAAATGAATCATCGACAAGTATTGTTAACATAGAACTATTGTTATTTACAAAATTACGTGAAATTTCTAAACTTAGAAAGGACAAGAAACTACTTTACAGAAACCCTTTCGCTACATTTTTACCAATTAAGACGATTACGTGTGTAATCGTTTAAAATTAATTAAATGATTGAATCGATTTTGCTAGTATTTTTTTCTTTCTTTCGTTTTTTTATAGAGACAAAATAATAAAATCTCAGCGAACGTTTAACTACGCAACGCGATCACAGTGGTTAGAACGCAGTTACTGTATGATGTCGTCACTATCACGTGTCCCCAACTTTAAGGAATCACACGAGTTTGGGAAGAGTAATCTTGTTAATTCTAGACTGATCTCGACTATGAGTCATAATAAAAATTAGAGAGATAAGAAACAATAAAAATTTGACCTTATTATCATACATTAATTCCTCTCTCGCTGCCTTATTAATTTTATGTCACATCGTTGGAAATTATCCAAAGTTACTCCCAATTTTAGTCGACATACAGTATATAGTATAATTCAACTTTTATCACTACGTATAGTGAATTTTGAGTCGTCTATTTGTTTCCTACTTTTTTCTGATCGAGTAGACAGAAAAAATAGATTCCGATAGAAATTTACTAATCTTAATCTAAACACCAAGGAACAACATAGGTTTAAAAGATGAAAATAGCGAAAAGCCATGTGCCCATCGCTATATTTAATTTCTGCGAACTATTATAGCATATATGTTCTGAACCTTAACCACAATAAATAAATAGATAACCCCACAAAAAGTACAATTAGAACAATCAAAACGCCTATCCATATAAAAACTTCTATCGTTTTGCTTGTTCCTTTTATAAAAATCAGTTTTAAAAGTTGAATTTTTGATGTCCGAAGTGTATCAGATAATATCAATTGAAGTATTCTTAAAAAAATACCTAAGCCATTTCCTTTTATTCGGATAGTAAGCAGATATGCGATTAATGTTTGTTCGAAAGTGCATGAAATCATTAAATTACAATAAAATGTCATTTTTACCTGACGATGAAGTCAAAGCCTGTGTTGGAGTTGAACTCGATGATACAGTTTGAGCTTTTAAGAGCAAACAGTTCCAATAAAAATATTGGAAATAATTTAAGGCGCTTTTGTAGAAACGCGAAAATTCATCATATACAAAATAAAAACGATATTTACGGGCCAATACGTAAATTGTGAAAAACATTAGTATTTTGATGATTTATCATTGACTAAAGTGATGTTTCGTACTCACATGCTGTAAATTCCGTGTCACGAACAAAATAGAGTTACAAGCAATAATTAAATTCTCTTCCGACTACGAAATTAAAATCAGATATGAATTTAATATAATTTGATTTATAAAGACAAATGTAACAAATTTTGCACTTACCTCCTATAGTTAAAATCAATTGTTAGAACAAAATGACCGTAGTTGTTGATCAATGAAAACCGATCGAAAATATGATTCAATTAAATTCTTACCAGCTAACATATGCACATGGATTAATTAATGAACATGCACATCGTACACCTGGATAATATAATTCCATAAAATATAGTGCTTACATGCTATTAGAGATATTAAAATTCCACGAAGATCCAAGGCATCGCTTTATCAGTGACTTTATACGTATGGTATTATTTGACATGGCATTTTTATTTAAATTAACTTACGATCTATAGAAATGAATAAACAATAAATAAACAGCCAATTATGAACGTTTATATAGTAATATCAAGCAAGCATACATACAGACTATGGTATTTTTAAGATGTCTACATCAATATTGATCATTATGTTGAACAATAAAACAACAAATACTGTAATGCTCACCGACTAACAAATGCATAAAGCTAATTTTTAATATAATCAAATGATATAAAATAGAAATTGCGAATGAATGTAAACTTTTACTCACCAACTATAAGTTGCAAAAGATGGTTAACGCTAGGCGATTATTATACCGTGAAATATAAAAAACACTCACAAGCTATATTACATAGAAGATGGTTAATAGAGAACGAGGCAAGATAAAAAACTAAACTTTATACTTACTAGCTAATAATTTGACGCGTTACTAAATTGTTTAAAGAGGGATCCTAATTAAAAGATATAAGCACAGCGCTCACCATCTATTAAATGCAAAAAAAAACATTATCACCAATAACCATTAAAATAAATAGAGCGAATAAAATGAGATGGTACTAACAGGCTAACGAGAGTTGTTTTATCGTTAGTTCGGTGTTGCAATCAATAAATTATAAATAAAATAATAAAAATAAAATCTCAAATATATAATACTTACTAGCTAATAATTTAGTAATTAAAGGTTAGCTATGATAAGGCATTGCTTAAGAGTACGTATAGACAAATGCTTACATGCTAGTAATGATAATTAGATTCGTCATCTCGGTTCGTTACCAGACATGCGAAGTAAAACAACGAGATGATATACTTACAATCTAATAATTGATGTAAGGTGTGTTAATATTAAAAGATAAATCTGCTAGGAAAAATTATACATTGACATTTGTCGTTATTTTACACTTACAAACTGATAATTAATGGTATGACATCGTCAATATATTTAAAAGAGTAAATTATCAAACGACAGCAAAATGTTTAATGACTTCCACAAACCGACTAATGATTAATCAAAATATGATAAATAACCAGAAAAATTTTTTTTTTATTTTTATTTTTGCACGAATCAATCAATATACAACAATAATATACATACTTGCTAATGACATATGATAAATAAATTAGTACATCACAGATAACAGCATCATTGTGCATAATACGAAATAAAGAAAACAATCCATACTTACTTGCTAATTATTTAATCAAAAGGATTCGAGCGACAATATTAAATAAAATCAATTGCTTGTTTATGATGAATTTAAAATAATTTTACACTCACATGCTATTAATATATGTATAATATAGTTAATACTTTATAAGCATATAATTAACAATAGATGACCAAAAAATACTCACGAGCTAAAATTTAATCGCGTAAATAAAGGATCAATCGAAGCGTTGAGAGAAAATCATTAATAAACCCAAAGTTCAGTACTTACGTGCTATAATTTGATATGGGCAAAATAAGTTAAGAATGATTGAAGTATAAAAAATTAAACCATTTTATACGTACGAGCTATAATTTAATAAAAGGATTGTTAAATAATACCCAGAGAATTGTAAAAATGCAACATACGATAATAAAAAAACCACTTACTGACTGGGTAGCATAAAGATAATTTTTTACTTCAGTATTACTACACTAAAAGTACATAAATGACAGAATGACCAACATATGCTCTTATATTTACCAGCTGAAGATTACCATAATCCCGATATGACATAATGAGCCTTACGTATGTAAATATAAAAGGAACATTTACAAACAATAGTACGTACTTGCTAAGAATTTAGTGATAAATGTCAGAGAATGTGACAAAAAAAAAAAAAAAAAAAAAAAAAAGTAAAGAAAGAAAGAACTCGCAAATAAAATAAATACTCACTGGCTACAAAAATGATTCAGCTGATAATACGGTACTGTACATTGACAATTATATCTTTAAAGCAAAAATAGTTATTTTACACTTACTGTCTTAAATATTTTAAATTATATAACATTGTAGCTTATTATGAAAAATTTATCAATCAAGAATATGCGCAAAACGTCGAGCTCACATGCTAATAGTTAATACGTAAACGGGGGTAGTTAATAACCGAGAATTGTAAATAAAAAATAGTAACAAAATCTATACACTGTACTTACTAACTGATGGTTTTCACCCGAATTTTAATTAGACAATGCTAAGGGTAATAATCATCACGAAAAATACATATGAAAGTAATACTCACTTGCTAATAAAGTCATTGCATTGATAATAAAAGTGTTACTCGAAGAACATTATGAAAACAGACTTAAATATAAATTAATACTCACGGGCTAGCAATCGGACAACAATAGGATTAAAATTAATCAAGATTAATTTTAAATTTATTATAAAATATCTGCTCACCAGCTAATTAATATAAGAAATTTTTCAGTGATATTTGATGCGCGAAATATAAAATAGGCAAAAAAAAATATATACTCACTTGCTAAATAATAATAATAATAATAATAATAATAATAAGCTCAATAAGACCCGGATATAATTGAATTTTCATAAATTTATTAAATATTTGTACTCACACCCTAATGCATTGATAGTGAGGTTTGTTGATTTAAGAATTGCAAAGTACGTAAAATCATTTGAAAAAAAAAGAAAAAGAAAAGAAAAGAAGCAAAGTACACTACACTTACAAACTTCGGATTAAATAATACATGGCGAACCTCTTAGGAAAAATTATGGAAGTATAACAAAACAAAACGACTCAATACTCACCAACTGTTATTAAAATAAAATAAAGAATGTTAAGCCATAAATTGTAAATAAAATAACAAACGTATATCAAACATTATTTACCAGCTGAAAATGGATATTTTTATTATTGAGAATTAGTCATATCTTTATTCGGCATGAGTTATAAAAATAAAAGGCAAAGTAAATTGATGCTTACTGCCTTGTAATTTAAGTCGAAGTCACGTTATTAAAGCCAGTTTTAATTAAATACCGTATAATATAATATTATAAATGTAACTTACTTCCTGATAATAGTGAATGATGATTCAAAAGTTTATTTAAACGAGCAAAGCAATAATAAGTAAAACTGTGCACTAAATTTATACTCGCCGCCTATAGTTAATAAAAACATGGTTATCAATGTACTTGTCAAAACGGTATTCCTACCACACCAATAATATAGACTTTATACTTGCTTGCTAATTATATGATAAAGTCGTATAAATATTGTGGCCAAAGTTTATGTTAGAAGGTCAAATGTTTTTTTAAATGAATAAAGTATACGAGATAATAACTTACAAACTAAAATTTTGATCGGAATACACATATTTAGATAAGAACCGAGTAAAAAATAATTTTTATAGCTAATATTATACTTGCCGTCTATGATTTATAATATAATGAGTACCGATATCAAGTATCAAAATGAATAAACAAGTTATACTCACAATCTAAGATTTAAATATAATGAGTATTTTGTGTTTTAAAATAAATAAATATATATATAATTGCAAAATAATACTTACAGTCTGATTAGATTTATAATTATTAGCTTTGTTTAAAGTAAAACATGTAAAATCAATGCATAGATTTATACTCACACTCTAATACATAATTTTGGGAATTATTAATAAAAGGCAAATACGTAAAAACAAAAATACACTGAAGATGATAAATAAAATTTATACTGCACTTGCCAGCTAATAAATGAAAGGGAATGTTACGTATTTAAGATATAATAAGCAATTAAAAGAAATAAACTGAGCCCGTAGTTACTAGCTAATTATTTTATAAAAATGATCTGGTCTGTTAACACAGTTGATATTGTTAAGCCTTACGATCAACTTAGACCCACCTCCTATCAAAATGTTTATGACGCTGTGTTAGATAAAGGTTAGTATAAGTTTAAATTGAGAATTCAATAAAAAGTTAGTTAACGCGGTCAAAAATCATTTAAAGAATTTGTGAAATAATACTTGCAGACTAATACAATAATTAATAAGAGCAGTCAATATTTATAAGGAATACGTAAACCATAAGCATCTAATTTTTGATGTAAAATTGACTTGCACTAACCATCTAACAATCGATGACATGAGATAGTTAACACTTATTGAGCTTTAATTAGAACGCAAAATGCTATACTTACAAGCTAATCATTTTTCAAGCATAAAGGCATATTAGTTAAAAGTCGAGGGATATTAAATAAAAGATAATTGATTATACTTACTTGCTAATTATTAAGCACCGATAAAATAAATAAAGATATAAATACGTATTATTAAAACATAGAATAATTACAGTCTATCAAATGATAGATTTGATAATAACACTCACAGACTAATTTGTACGCAATTAAAAATAAAGTAATAATTAGTAAAAAATCAAAATACGAATAAATAGAATTTCCAAAAATTCTCACCATCTAATGTTCATTTAACAAATAGAATAGTTGGTTTCATTATTATTTATACGCAATAGTACAGAAATCAAGCCTGATACGGTAAATCTATACTCAACAGGCTAATTATTTAATAGAAGTTAGAGTGTTGCTCAAAAAAAAGATAGAGATTCAACGAAAAACTTATACTCACGAGCTAAAAACATTTAATATAAGTATGACTAAAAGACGACATAAACTATACGTATTTTTCAATTGATACACTAAGTTATGCAATACTCACTCTCTAAATGAAATGACACAGACAAGCAACATTAGATAGCTAATTAAAATGACGAAAACAATAAAAAACATAATGTGTTGTATTTACCGGCTAATAATTTAATAGAAAGTGTTGATTTATTCATCAAAATAATTAGTATTACATATTTGATAATGTGACTTAAATACTTACTGGCTAAATAATATCTAAAGCGTTAGTTGAGAAGAACAATAAAACAGCGATAACAACAACAATAATAAAAGTCAATACTTGCCAACTTCTATTTAATAAATAAATGCAAGCATAGCGTTCATACATATTATTTTGTTAATATTATATCGTAAACTCAAAGAAAATGGCAAAATATTGTATTCACCAGCTGTTAATTGAAGTGAATAGTATTCATATATGGTCGTATTTATATTGCGTAATTAGCGAAATGAAATCGCATGTTCTTATTCTGATTTCGACCACACTTACTAGCTATTATTAAGATAAAATATAATGCGTGACAATAAATAGTTAAATATATTTGAAGGTAGCGACCGTAGACAAACATAATCTATACTCACTGACTAATGATTTGATTGGTGGATGGTTAAAAATTACCACAGTATAATGAAAAATATAAGGCAGAATTATCCGTATACTTACAATCTAAAATAAAAACGATATCTCTTACTTATCAAGATGTCGCTACGTACAAAATGCATATGATATAAAGAATCAATACTCACTAGCTAAATAATTAAAAAAATATCTTATGTAAGATCAACATTTTCTAAACAAAACAAACCAAAATAAAAATAGACATACCAACTGCAATTTATTATAGCATGTAGGGCGTCATTTAAGGAACAAGGGTTTAAAATAAAATATTGAAGAGAATTTATACTCGCCAACTAAAAATAACAATAAATATTTAAGATGCGTGACGCTGTAGATAAAACAAAAAGTTGACCATATACTTACTCGCTAATAATTTTGGATTAGACAATTAAATGCGAATAATAATGAAATAAAAATAAAACAGATAGCAAAGCTCCCTACTCACAAACTTAAAGAAATATTAGTAAATAAACATCAAAGAAAAACACAGAAGCTAGGGCCTTACCAACTAATGGATTATTTGATAATATGATCAAATGGAATTAATTTTTACGGAAATATCAAGGAAAATAAAGGTGAAAATATAACATTGTACGTACCAGCTAGTGACATCGCGAAGCAAAGAAATATTATCAAAAGTGTGATCGTTAAGCCAATTAAATATACAATAAAATAAACGTGTTTTCTTTCTTACTTCCTAGCAGAATTAATGCATATTATAAAACAATATTTAAATTTGATCATAATAAATAAAAACTAACATGGGTTTATCCTTACCAGCTAATAGTTTATCAAAATTTAGTAAAAATTTGTTCAAATGAGCAAAATCATAACTAATTCTCACATGCTAACATCGTAAAAAGTTGTGAGATAAACTTATAAAGAAATATTCGAAATTTGATTTTATACTTACTGCCTAATAATAAGAGAAAGCTAAATTTTGATGTTTACTAAAAGATTTAAAAATATGTGAACAATGATAACTTTTTTGACATCAAATGAAAAAAAAAATGGTAATTACAGTTTAATTCATTGACGATTTAAAAAAAAGAACCACAGACCCTCTAAAAATTAAATTCAGATTATTAGAGAAATCATAATATTTAGTACTTCATTGTAAAGATAATAAAAACTTTATATTCACGGGCTGATTCGGCAACAATTTAGATTTTGTTATTTAGCATGGATATGTAAAAATTATTTAATTAAAATAATACTCCAACTGACCAGAAATAGGTACTGTTGTAATAAAAATTATGGCAGAAACAATAGCAAAGTTGATATAAAATTTTAACGACATTTCTTCAAGTTAAAAAACTGGAGACAATTTCTTTCGAAGCTTAATATTAATAAGCAAATCCTATACTGTGCGGGATGCATGCATTGTTTGACATCAAATTGGATAAGATAACCGATTTGTTTGATACACGTACTACACATAAATTTTTATCGAATTCAATGATACGTAATATATAAATACGTACGTACTTGAATTGATTGCAGAATAGGAGAAAGTTATTATCTAAAGTTGATTTTGCAAACAATTATTAAAAAATTTTTCATGCTACATACACAAAATTAATTAAAACATGACACGATTTTTTGATTTCTATTCACAAGTCCAAAATTTTGAAATCTCTAAATACGTAGTTTCGACTTTTTAAAGAAGCTATTATATCCATTTGATTTACTATGAGATCACAGTCGAAGTATAACGAATGAACATTCACAGTAATTCTCTAGACAATCACTTTAATGCTTTTCTGTTGTTAAATACATTATAAAGAATTTTACGATAAATTACGAATACTAAAATACAATACTTTATTACTGGTTAATTCATTTTGATTAATAAATAGGATATTATAAAAACTGTTTTTTTTTTGTTTTTTTTAACTGGGTGGCTTATACCTTGTTTATTAGATATTGTTGTGAGTATGTACAAATTTATTTTGTACAAATTTAACTCTCTAGCTACCTAATTAAACTCACTAAGGATAATCCTACCGTGTGGCTTATTGCCAAGTACTGGTATATACTTGACTAATCTGCCAAGGCTTACCCATCCCATAAAAATTTGTTTTGAAGGAATATATTGTGTTCCAGTTGATCCAGTATTGCCTAGAGTATTTCATAATTTCATTGATTCCTGGGATATATGATTTATGTGTAGTAGTTCCTCTGTCTAGTGTTTTTCATATTTTTTTGTCTTTTTTGGTTATGTTTTAATTCATTTCCCATTGTGAGAAGAGCTGGTACCTAAGTTGCCATTTGTCCTGAAGGGTGATTAAGAATTTGTCGATGATATTTTTGAGGATTTCTTTTTGATTTTCTGTTGTTGTGTGTTCCTTTATAATTTTTAAGAGGTCTTTTGTAAGTGCCCCCCTTGCAATGTAGTTTCTTTCCTCAGGAGTCCATTTCCTTTCCATTTTTTTAAGTTTGTTGTTTAGTGTTTTTTGAGGGGTTTGTTGTTTTTTACTGCTAATTTCCTTGTTGATTATTTGGAGTAGTTTTTTGAAGATGTTTATGCCATTGCCTTCACATATTATTGCATGGGTGTTGGTTTTGATATGCTGATAATTGATACAGAGGTTGTCTTTGTATATTGTTGCTACCCTTTTGTATAGCTTGTCTTTGGTTGACAGTTCTAAGTTCCATAGTCTAAGTCTAAAAGATCTAGTATTATAATCCAGTTTGTTAGTTGCACCCATTGTTATTTAAGATAGAGATTTGTGGATCATTGATTCTGCCCATGCTATACTTTATAGTGTATTGCTGTTTGTTGAGGTTAGATTACAGTCTAGCATTCTCCAGCTGAAGATATGCCTTGTTTTAATGAGGTTCCTTGCAGTTTCTAATATTGTGTAATCTAAGACTTGTTCATTCTACTCTTGGAACCATGGACTCTGACTATCTTTTATAGAAATAAAATTTATTTCTGAGGCTTTGCCTGTAATGGTTGCCTCCTTGACAAGCATGTCTGCTTTATTGTTGTCTAGATCATTGTTGTATGCTTTAATTTTTTTCCATATTATGTTGAGTCTTTGTTGTTTAATAATATGATTGATTATATTGATTAGAGTACTGTTTTTGAGTATTCTGATAGCAGTTGAGTTTTCTTGAACTTTGAAAATGGTATCAAGTGCTGTTTGACTGTCACCACATATTGTAATATTGTTGTTTGCTGGAGCTGTCATTAGGAATGATGTGATGGCAGCTAATTCGGCTCTTGTGGAGAAAGGGTAGTTATGTATCTTTTCTATAAAATTGATTTCTGGGATTTGGGTAATGTGCCATCCAAAGCCCATTCTGTGGTCTGTGTCCAAGTAGCCATCAGTATATACTATAATGTTTTTGAGTTTGGGAATTGTTTGTCAAATGATGACCAGTTCGATAAGTATACTTTCTGTTGTATCTATGAATCTTTTAATAGATCTTTTATTATATGTTAAAGAGTTGTTGTCGATAGTAGAAGGTAGTAGAAGTTTGTTATAAACTAATTTGTCTGAAAGGAGTTTGTTTAGGCTATTGGGTAAGATTCTGCTATATTGACAGAGGTTGTTGCTAGATATGTCTCTGGAGCTAGTTCTGCTTTTATGTACTGGGATACAGATAAGACTGTTTTTTTCCTTGAAGAATATGTATTCCTCTTGTTTTCTAGTTGTGTTTAGGGCATATCCTTGGTATTCTTGAAGGGGTGAGTTATTGTTGATATGTGTATAGTACTGTAATTTGACAGTGTTATTAGTAATAACTTTTTTTCTACAGATGATATTTTCATCTGTTTATATTTTAGTGGTTCATTTGATCTTATGGTTTGACATTTCTATGGCTAGTCTGTGGATTTGTTTTGTGTCATTATTATTTATATATCTATTCTGTATTAATCTGGCTATCTCTTGATTTTGTTATAGCTTCCGGAACTATATTGGTTTCTTCCTATTGGGTTTTTTGTCGGAGGTTGTGATCTCCACCCAGACAGCTAGACATGATCCTGAATAGTTGGTAATTTGGTTGATAAAAAGAATTTAATTGTTTGCTAGCTGTTTTTGGTGTTTATTGTATCAGCCTAGATCTGTTACTTCTTCTATTGTTGTGTTTGTCTTTTTGATCATCTGAAGATTGAAGTTGATACCTGTGAATTCATTTTGTTTGAGGAGATAGATTAGGTCGTGTGTGAAGTCATGACCTTGCAGGAGGAAAGTGCTTGTGAAGTGGGTACTTGTGATAGTTTTGGTAGACCACCATTTATTTTGAAGTTCTTGTAGGCGCATATTTGTGATCTTTCCTATTATATCCTATCTGTTGACTCTTTTGTGCCAGTTGTTTGCATGCAATAGGAATTGCCTGTCCCATAGATGGAAGAATCCATATTCCATTGGATTGAAAAGTATAGAGTTTGGTGCAGATTGGGCTAAGTGAAGTTTATGTTTGTAGGTTGTGTTGAGGATGATCATTATCTTGTTACAGTTGGGCTTTGTGAGGATCATATCTGAGAGTAGGTATATAATAATTGGTATCCCAACTTGATTGTGAAGGTATTGAATTTGTTTGTCAGTTGTTGTTTTCCATTTGATTGTATTGGTGTATTTGATTGTCTTGTCTTTAATTAGTTGTTGTAGAAAGGCTTTGGTTCCCCTATAAAAACTGTTTTAAATAACAATCTATTATTAAATAAATATTTTCGAAGGTGAATAGGAATTTTTTTGACTTTATAATTGTATGCCTAATATTTATTTGTATTTTTAAATAAAATTTGACACAGGCCTATTTTATTAGATAAGGTAAAAAAAATATTACTTAATTCAGTAAAGGAATTTTACAGACTCATTTTTTATATGTTTTTCACCAATATTATATAAAAATAATACGTTTTTTAGAACCTTTTAGTTTTTTGTATCTTTTGTGTTATTGGCTAATATGTATTTGCTTCATCAGTAAATTTTTTTAAAGTTGAAAAATATTATTTTTAAAGAGAATATTGAATATATTCTCTAAGATTCAATTGAATAACTGGTTTTTATTTGTCATGTGTGATATAGCATTCCTTTTTCTTTTTCATGTTTTTTTGTATAATACTATAGTTTTTTTCTTCTTTACTATTCTTTTTTTCTTTTTATATAAACTTCTTTTTAATTGATTTATTTATTTTTTCATATATATTTATGTCCTATTATGGACAAATAAATAAGCAATCATTATTTTCAATTAAATTATAGCTATAATATATATATATATATATATATATTTTTACACAAGCTCAGCCTTGTTTTATTTGTATTTATACAGTATCATTACATAGAAGTTTTCTAAGATATACTACCAGCCTACTACTAAATAAAACTCAATAGAGGTAACCTCTCTTTGGAGGAACTCACCTTGTAGCTTGTTGTCACCCCTTTTGTAGGAGCTAACCTGCCAAGGCTGGGCTAGTGCTAAAATAAATTTCAAGGATATAAAAATTGTCTATCATATCTGTTATCCATTATGTTAGAAATTCATTGACCAGATGGATGAACTGGTCTTTTATAAATTGTTCTCTTTGCATGAAGAGTGGATCTTCTTCTTTGGTTTCATATTTAAACTTTTTTTCCTTTTGTTTCATGATACCATTCTGTATTTTCCATTCTTGAAAGGCCTCACATCTTTTTATCCATATCTGATGGAGGTATTTGATGATTTTTGTGTGAATTAGAGAGATGCAGCTTTTCCTAATTAATTTGTCTAGAATTATTTTTTTGATATTGCAAGTTAGTTTTTTGAAGAATACTCCTTTTATGCTTGCTATTAGGTATTCTTTATATCTCAGGTTGGTTTTGTTTTTTATATGATCTATGACTTTTGAGTTTTTAGTTTTACCTGCATGCGTTTTCACATATTCAACTATTATATTAATAAGAAATGCTCAGTGTTTTATCTGGTCTGTAGGCATATAAAGGGGTATGTGTTAGTTTCAGGTTCTTTGCATACTAGGTAATTCTTGTTTTGATATAATGAAGAGGCTCTTGTATATAATTTGCTTTTGGTCAATAGCTTCTCTTTCTATATGTTAAGACAGAATTTTCTAACTTTTGATCCTCCCAGGATGGGTGATAATTACTTATTTTGATGGGTTGCAGGTATGTTATAATTGTACGCCAATCTGTTTCTTTGATGATTTTATCACTAAAGTTACATCTTATTCAGTTTAATAGTCTCCATTTTGCCAAATATATAGCACTTGTGAGCTTTTTTGTGATTATTTTTATAGAGACTTTTATAGAAATGTTATTATATTGGGGTTATTCTAATGATTTGGTTTTGTATTCCTGCTATCACAATTTCTTTTTTCCCTGATAACATGTTTTTCCATGGATGTATCTGTGCTAGTTTATCAGTTGTTTTATTGTGTTTAATCCCTGAGTGACCCTTGACTTTGAATAGTAATAGTTTAATTATTTTCTTTACACTGTTCTGAAATATGCAATAGTAGGTTATAGTTTTTTTGTGTTTTTATGATCTTTTCAGTACTTTCTTTTTGTATTTTCAAGATTCTATTAACTGTTACTTGGCTGTCAGTGTATATATTTACAGTACTGTATTTAGATAGGGTACTAAGGACTGTTAGAATAGCTACTATTTCTGCCCTAGTAGATGAGAAGTGCCGGGTTATTTGTCCTTGGAAAGTGTGTGTCTTTTGGTCTGGAGTAATGATAATCCATCCCAATCCCATATAATTTTTGTTTCTAATTTTAGTTAAGGAGCCATCAGTATAAATGTTAAAGATTGCGTAATTACTTAATACCTCATTAATTGTTTTTAGAGCATTTAGACTGTCTGTAGAACCTTTTATTATCTTATTTAATTTTTCTAAGCTTCTTTGCAACCTTGTCAGGACTGTAATTTCTGTTTCAGCTTCTTGTGAATTTATATTATCTTGTGTAGTATATTCCAAAAATGTGATGATCAGAAAGTTGGGAGATATCCTGTTTCTCCAACAAAGTTCTCTATCTGCAGTATTGGTTTTGTTTGTTGAAATTTTGCTTTTTTGGACAGGTATGATGATTGAATATTATTTTGTAATAGTGAAGTTGCATTCATTGGTATTGTCTCCTAGTATGTTAATGTTGTAACCAGGGCATATCTCTAGGAAGAAGCTTTCTGGTTCCTGAATGTAGTAACTGTATTGTGTTGCATACTGATTAATTCCATGTTGTTTCTTTTCAATGACAGCATTACCTTCCTTGATAGTATGAATCCAATATGGTTTAGTGGTTGAGGTTTCAAATATAGGGCTCCTTGTTTGAATATATTTGAGGAGGGGTTCTGGGTTAGAAATTTCTTTTCTTTCAATTAGTACCTCTAACTTTTTACTAATAGTGTTGAAACAGTTGGATGTTGGATACAAAACTGTTTTTTTTTCTATCCTAATAATTTACACCATTCCAGGGGCTTGGTTTTGCTTCTGTTTAATATTTGACTGATGAACATGAGGTTGTGCTTTTTTAAATCTTGATGATATTTTGAGTAGAAGCTTTGCTCATGATTCTTTAAATTAATATATAAACTTCTTTTATGAGTGTTAGGCTGTCTGTATTTAATGTGAATAAGAAGATGAAGCCATATCTTCTCAAGAACCAGATTATATCATGTGTAAGTTCTTTCCTAAATTCATTAGGAGATGTTCTAATTTGTTCAAGATAAGTTGTGTTGACAAGAATTTGTTTTGGATAGACTGTAATTTGGTCCTTGATATATTACCTGCTTTGTTCTATTTGTTGATTCTATTGCACCAGTTAGTGGAATATAGAAATAGTTATCTATTCCAGAGATGAATTATATTATATTCATGCTTGTTAAAGAGTATATTGTTTGGGGCTGTCAAAAAAAAAAAAACTCTTTCCTGAACGCATACAATTTTTGAAAATTTCCTTTTATGGTAACAACTGAAAAAACTC
>CAJVPT010000910.1:0-24816 GCA_910592055.1 Acaulospora colombiana | reverse complement strand
TTTTGTCCCTCAAAAAAGGACATAAGTGATCTGCAAAATTTTATATGCTAAATACTTTAGGGACCCATCATTACCTGCAAGTACTAAAGCTGACCAAGGATATAGGTATAACCTTTTAAAGCTGGAAATGGAATAATATTTTTGAATAGAATTCAGGAAATAGTTCAATTAAAGAATACCTGCCAATAGAAGAGTACAAGAAAGCAATTCTATTATTTAGAAACAATAAACTAATATATATAGACCAGCTAGTTGTTCACAAAACAAGAGAACTATGAAGCTGGTGAATGCTCCAACTGCTACAGAACACAAGCAAAGGACCTATTCCAAGATGGTACCTATTTATAATCAAGATAATACAAGAAAATAGATTAAAACAGCTTATAGAATCCTGCAAAGAAGAATAGATAAAATGAAGCCCAGAACATCTCATTCTCAACATTAACTTTGACAAGTGACAGAAACTCTGGATGGTTACAAGAAGCAAATTTTAACAGCAACAGATAATTTGAAGAAAATTAATTCTAGACAATACTTCAAAACAGCTAAAGATAGAGCACTTTGAATATATTAGCCCTATTAAAAATCAAGAATCAAAGCTAACCCGGTGTCAAGATTGCACAGAAGATATAAATATAGAAAACCGATATATAATTGAAACAAGTATAGAAAAAATACATATTGTCCCCTATCTCAATGCAAGAAAGTCCACCAAAAGATCCCAATCATTGGAAATTTCAAGTTCTAAAGAAGCATTGGAAAGTACAATAGGTAAAATAGTATACAGTAATCAAGTAACTATCCAGAATGAAAGAGTATTACAAGTGGAAATAGAAGATTGGGAAACAAATATCATCAAAGATCATATTGAAGAAGGTGCCTACCAATCCTATCTAATCGAAATACTTAACTGTAATAAGCAGAGAAAAGAATCAATGATATTCTATTTTGACGGTCCCTCATAAATCATGGAAGTACAAATATGAGAATGGGAGCAATATGGATACAGATAAGAGAAGCAGGAAGAGAAAGTAAGTTTCAAACTGGAGTAGAGGATTGAACTTTATCCACTAGAGTAGAACTAGTAGCAATAGTTACTATACTACTAGTAGTCTCAATAGATAGCAAGATCGAAATCTTTATAGATAGTCAAGTCTGTATCTTGAAGTGAAAAACTATAGAAAAGGAGGATCCCAAAATGACCCACAAAAAATAGTTAAAAGAACAAAACTGGTCCCTGTGGATATGTATGCTAGATCTCATAAAGAAAATGAAGCTGAATCTCAAGCTTACCAAGGTTAAGGCACACTTCAATATCCAGTATAATAAAGAGGCAGATGCTCTGACCAAAGAAGCACTAAGATTGCCAGTAAAAAAATGGAAAAAATTGATTTTATACAAGATGATCACAGAAATTAAATGGCAGAATATAATGCTAAATATCCCTATAGGATAAGCTATTAAAAAAATTAATAACAAAGTAACAGCCTACTAATAGACAACTCAAGGTAGAATTGAAAGGAAATAGGACTAGCAAATCCAAGACTATCACAGATACACATGGGATCTTGTATAGAAACATTTTAATAAGAGACACACATGAAATACCTTATTTAAAAGCTCACAAAACAAAAGCTTTCTCACTAAATTGATCAATGATAAGCTATCAACACTTACGAAGCTGGCCATAAGAAGACCAGATCTTTATAAACAAGTGAAATGCATTACATGTGGTCAGGAAGAGGAAACAATAGAACACTTGCTAGAATGCCCAACTTACAAGACTCAGTGGAATGAGAAATAGCAAAAGAAATAGAAAGAGTCTTGCAAGGATTCAAAAAGCTCTTAAAAGAAAGGAAAATAGAATCAGAAGAGAAAGAGTTAAGCTTGCAAATAGATGATAGGATAGAAATAGGAGAAATTGACAAACAAATAGCAAAACTGGTAGAAAGAAGCTCAAAAACTAGTCAGGACACACTTAGCTTTTATATAGGACTAATAGAGGAAAAACTAGTTATCAATAAAGTAGATTTGACATGTCATGGCAAGATAATTGGAAAAGAAGCTAGAAAATGGATAATGAAGATGCAAGAAAAAGTACGTAATCACTTCCAAAAGAAAATATGGAATGCAAGATGTAAAAAGGTAATTGAATGGAACAGAAATTAGGAATTCATAAATCTAACAAGATAAAAAGACCATTACACCCACACGATCAGAAAAAGAAGTGCAAAATCACTGAAAGTCGATCCACTAAGAAACTGATATATAAAGAAAAAAGAGTCAAAGACAAGAAATTGGAAGAAATTTTATTAAATGAAGTGAAGTATAATATGAAGTGGTTGGGGTTTTGATCTCTGTCAGAGCTCAAAAGAGTGATCTGCAATAGTGACCTATAGACAATGATGTTAGAAGTTGGAAAGATTTTCACCTGAACCTCTAATAGAGTGATAAATCCTTTCCAAAGTTGCACTTAGAGAGGTAATACAATCAAAATGAGTAAGTTAGTTAGAGATTTAGCTTTAGCGTCTCATTTAATATATACAGCTTACAAATTTTTAATAAAGTGCACATAACTAACCTGACAGAAGGTAAAAAAAAAAATAATAATAATGGGAATAATGACTAATAATGCATCAAATAACTTATCATTTATTAAATCACTAGAAGAATGAAGAAATTTGCAAGCAATTTCTTTTAATGTAGAAAAGAATCATTTTTGATGTCTTGTATACTACATTAATATCAGAATTCAAAAAGCCTTGAGTATATTTTCAAATAAATTGCAGAAGGTAAATTTTTAATATGTAGGTTATTTTATTTTTATATTTGTAACTAACTTATATATACTGTATATAGTTACATAGGCTTATCGTAAAAATATGATTATTATCTCAGTGATGTGAAAAATTAAATGTAGCTTGCAAGTCTCTAGAAATGGAAACTTTGAAACTAATTTTGGATGTAGAAACATGCTGGAATTCAATATATAAAATTGTGGCCTGTCTATATAGCTAAAAGCAGTAAGTTTAATTTGTTTTTATTGATATTTATTTATTTTTTATTTATAACCCTCTGTCAGGCTAGTTATGTATATTTTATTAAACAATTGTAAGCTATACATTATATATGTGATGCTAAAGCTAAATTTCTAACTTACTTATTAAAGTCTTATATTTATCTAGGACTCTAAGTGCAACTTTGAGAGTGATTTATCACTCTGTTAGTAGTTCAGATGGAAACCCTTCCAATTTCTAATATCATCACCTGCAGGTCATTATTGCAGATCACTGTATAATATTCTGACAAGAATCAAAACCCCAATCACTTCATCCCATATCTAATCCCGTTTCTTACAATTTCTACAAGGTTTTTGTTTTTACTCTCTTTTACTTCTTCTCTTTGTCTTGTACTTTTATGACCAGGATTATCTTGCAGATATTGCCTTCTTGCTTCCTGAACCTTCTTATACTTTTCTCTTTATTAATTCTTTGTTCTTGTTTCCATTCAATGATTTTTTCATATCTCATATTCCAGACTTGTTTTCGGATCTGGTTACAAACCTTCTTTTGTACTTTTAGAATCTATTTTTTTGCCATTGTTCCTAGCTTCTTTCCATAATAGTTTAGATTGGCAGCTTCTTCGATTGCATTGCTTTCTACTAATTTGGCACAAAAGTTAAGAGTACTTGAACCAGTTTGCGAGACTGATTCTATTAGTCTGGAGGCTATTTATCTAATTCGCCTTTTTCTCTTCTATTGTCAACTACTAGTTGTATCATTTTTTCATTTGCTTCTCTCTTACGTTCTTGATACAACTTATCGAATTCTTTAAGAAAAGTCTCAGCTCCTTTTCGCCATGCTGCCAGGATCTCAATCTTAGGACCAGGGCATTTTAATAAGTGTTCTATTGTTTCTTGATGCTGATTACATACTATATATATTGTTTGCTTGTATAGGTTTGATCTTCTTATTACTAGCTTGCTTAAGGTAGGTAGTTCATCATTGGTCAATTTAACTAGGAAATTTCTTCTCTGCGAGCTTTTGAAGAAGGTATCCCATGTATTTCCGTCTTTTAACCTGTCCTATACCAGATCCTATAAGTAAGTTTGAGGCTTGTGAACTTGGTGATGCCATTTTGTCTCTGTTCTGTGTTGCTGTGTTCATAATAGAACCATTAACCTTTTATTAATTTGTTTGATAAACTGTTGTACTAAACTGTCTACCACTTCTTCTTGCCACATAGTTTCTGTGAGTATCTTGCTTGATTTGAGACTCTTTCATTTTATTGCTGGTAGCTTTAATGTCTCTTTGGTCAGTCAGTTTGCTTCTTCATTTCATGGATTATTAGAATGGGCTTTAACCTTGATCAAAGTTGGTTGAATATACTTTTTCTTTATAAGATCTAGCATCCTTGCCCATAATGACTAATTCTTTTCTTTTAGCCATCTTTTGTATGTCATCTTCAGATTTTCTTTTTCTAGCTTTTTCCATTTAGAGATATAGACTTGTGTTTTTATTGATATTTATTTTAATTTTAATTTTAAAAAATTTATATATAAGCAATCAAGTATATTATGATATTAAACCAGGAACTAAAACAATATATATTTACTAACAATGATTGGAATATATTCAGGCAGGTTGTAAAATTACTTGAGCAGTTTAAAGAAACAATAGAAATAGTTTCAACTTCAAGCTATTTGACACTTTCCTCAATTATCCCTAGATATAATACATTAATTGACTATTTAAAAGATATGTGTAGTAAAAAAGAAGTCAATAAAACAATAAAAGAAGTAGTTGCTGCTTGTTTAGAAAAATTTAAAGAGTACTATAACAAGACTAATAAAGCAAGCTTGCTGGCAATTATTTTAGATCCAAGGTTTAAAATAAAATATTATAAATGAATAAGTGAAAAGAAATGGTTAATGAAATTAAAGAAATGTTAATATATTTTTATATTTTATTAAATACAATAAAATAAATATCAAGAATGTTGCAATTTTAAAGTTTTTTAGAAGCTTTTTAAAAATACAAGAAGTATAGCATAGAGAATACTGCAGCAAGTAGTGGCAAAAATATCTAAGGAACAGATAGTTCTAAGCTGTTTAGACAGTATCATATAGAAAAACCAGATAAATTGCAGCTATATTTTTTTTCCAAATATGGGTGATAAAATTGATATATTAGATTGATGAAAAATACATGAACATCAATTTCTATGTTTGGCACTTATGGCATATAATTATTTGATAGCACCTGCAATGAGTGTTCTATCAGAACAAGTCTTTTTGACAAGCAAAAATTTAATAACTGATAAAAGAAATTGGTTATTAGGCAAAACAGTTAGGGCATGCATGTGCTTCAGATTATTGTGGAAAGGGTCTTTGGCAAGGAATACTAGTAATTTATTTTAAATTTTATTTTTTTTATTGTATTGTTTAATGTATTGTCAGAATGACATTTATTGTTTAGACTTTTTCTAAGGTAAAAAAAATTTTTTAATAAAGCAAGCAGCCTATATATTGCAGTATTTATATAACAATACTGCTATAGCATTTAATATAATACTTATCTAGGCCAATTAATGCAAGTTGCTATAATTATTTGAATAGATAATAATTGTTAAAAATTGATCGATGTAAGAGTGATCTATAGTAGAAAAACACAATTGGACAATAAATAAAAAAAAACTTTTTTCAATTTTTTTATTAATTTTTTATTTTGCTTCCTTTTATTTTTATCACTTTACCACACCTACTGTCAGGTATCTTGCCTAAGAATTTTTTTTTTACCTGCAAATGTTTTTTTTCCTGTTTCTTACTAGTTTTTGAAAAAATGTATATATCTCTTTATATATTGACTAAACGATCGATTTTATTTAAATATATATAGCTACTTGCCACCATATAACTACAAACAAATATATATTTTTATCACTTGCTAGTGTTTTTACAACTGTTACATTAACTACCTTTGCTTTTGCTACAACTGTATACTCAGTTCTTTCTTTTTCTACTAAATAAACTAGCACCTTTTTTGACTACTTTAACTGACATCTTTTATCGACTAAATAACTTGGCACCTTAATTATCGATCATATCTTTACATCAATACACTGTTTTCACTATATTTATAGTCAAGTGAATATAATGTATTTGATATTTTGTTGCTGCTGCACCTTATATTTATTTCTAAAACACTGATATAAATAATATGATACATGCTTCAAAGAAACAGAAACAGATCAAAGCTAATAGTAAATAAATCGATCGAAGGGAGGAAACAAAAATCAAAGAGCCTTTTAACTGACAAGTTTATTAAGTTGTCTCTAGTGGAAAACTCTGAACTAATACTTGTAAGCTGGCCTTTATAAAAGTGCAACTAACTGCTGTTGATAAAGTTCGATATTGTCTCCAGTGGAAAATCATAAACTAATATATTAAATTTTGTTAATAAAATACTAGGCAAGCTTAAATCTATTACATTGCCACTATAATTTTTTTTTTTTTTTTTTTTTTTTTTTAGCAAAAAAAAAACTCTTTCCACTGATCCTCTGACTACATACAAAAAAGATGTTCGCAAAAAGTTTTTATACTTTCTTGCAATAAAGTCTTATTACTCTCTTTAAATTAACTCAAAAGTTCTCTCAGAACTCTCTCACTTTCCCTTCCTCTTGTTTACAACCTCTTTTGAATAAAACTGAACTCTTGTGGCCTGCAAAGTTCAGCTCCCACCTTTACTACCAATGGCAAGAAAGTTCTTAAAGGAAAAAGGACTAACTGTGGAGTACTTCTCACCTCTTAGCTATAGTGGAGATAACAGAGGTTGTATTCCAGTCAAAGGACTCATTCTTCTACCCTTCGACTGGGGTTGTGGTCTCTTAGAGCTACCTTTTTCATGGCTTTTTGGGGAATTTTGCCTAGCCCAGCTTGACCCTGAAATTTTGGGTAGCACAAATCTCACTAATTCTGATTGAATGACATGAAACACGTTGGACAAGATTGATAAACAAGCTTCTATTGACCACCTCACGTGTCTGAATGCATTTCCTCAGCCCTATAAGAACCTGGGTCCACCATAAGTTATATGTGTTGGTGCGGGTGGATACAAGACATGCTATCGATACGTCATTAGATACAAGAAAAGAATCCGTCCGACCATGGTAAAGGTCACAAGATACTCGATTGACCTTTTCTTAAGTCAGAGCCACCTATTCCTGATTGCATGGCAGGTAGGTTTCCTAACCTCTACTGCCTGGAAAAGTCTAAACCAGAGAAAGCAGGAAGTCATCAAGAATACTCAGTGGTAAAGCTCGTGCACAAAGTAACCCAGGAAGTTTTCGTCCTATCTTCATAAAATTCCAAGCTGGAAGACTGGAAGGCTAATACTACTTCACCAATCAAAACTCGAGTCTGAAAATGTCAGCAGTGACATGCGAGCTGGCCGGATAATCTGGGAGATCCTCGTTGATCACTAATACCAATGGCCACCAGCAGGATATGTCTACCACGAGGCTAGGTGCTGTCCTTTCTATAAGGAATTAAATCTGAAATAAGAGGTACAGATAGGTAAGTACCCCATATTTAGATAGGAATGGGTTTAATTGACGATATACTGGAAGACTCTCAAGTCACTCATATGGACACCAATATACCACCTGGGCCTTCCTGATTACTCCCTCTCCATAAGCCTTAAAACTGTAAAGTCTCCTTAAAAGTCTCCAACTTATCTTCGTAAAAGACTTAGTAGAAGTATCCCTCCCTAGGTCTTCCCACAAGGGAGTTCAGAACAAGATAGGCATGGATCAAGAAACAAAACTGATACCCACCCAAAATGGCACATGACTGTTCAATTTTATTTTTTCTTTTATTATTATTTTCAGACACCAGCATGCTCTAGGGATACTGGTTTTTCTTTTGTAAAAGAAAGGGTAATAGGTCTTGATGTAGCTTTAGTAATAGCTTTAGTTTATCATTATCTTTATAGTCACTGAATATACACCCCTGAACACGCGTTGCACAATGTATATATGTAATTTGGAAAACAATAAAGTTAGGCATGAGCCCATAAAAAAAAAAAAAAAAAAAAAAAAAATTACATTGCCGCTACTGCCTCCAGTAAAAAACCCGGACTAAAGCAGGGCTCTCGAAAACATTTAAGTAGGCATTTGTAAAGTTGCAAGTTGAATTGTTGACAATTTAACTTGCAGCTAGGCTTTTAGCTTCCTATTACACTGGCAAGTTATACATATATATATATAGCTAATACTTGTTTTTTAAATATACTGTATATAGAAATTTATACTGCTGCCTTGTATTTCCTTGTGTCATTGAAAAATGATAATCTTAAGAAGTATGTTGCCTGCTTGTAAAGTCCTTTTACTAAATTAACAAGTGTTTGCCTAACTGTGTTTGATCCTAATATTGATTCTTTTTCAAATATAAATATATCGAAATATATATACTTGCTGTATATATTTTATTAATACTAATAAAAAAATAGGAAAATTTGTGAAAAAAATTTGTGAGGTTCCTGAGATTTTGCCATGTTGATGATATAGAAACTACAGCTGCTTTGAAAGTAGACATTGGCGAATTGAAAAAAAATAAAATAAAAACATAAAAATTTTGTAAGTTTAAATAGTTTTAATAATAAAAAACCTAGTTAACACTTTTATATTTTAGGTAAGGGAGAACTTGATTATACAAAATACTTTTCCGATGCTCATGAAGTAAAAATAATATTTCTTGGGCCCTTGCTTGGATATAACAAAAAAAAATCAAAAAAACATGAGTGTACAAAAAAGTAAATCTACTGTCTTCACATATATAAGCCATCAATGCTACCTCCTACCTGCCGAATGTAATAAAAAAAAATGGGGAAATTATAATTCATGACAAATATTCAGGCAAGGTGATGCTTGCTGTATATCATAACTGGATTGGATCCAAAGTTTTAAATATTATGCAAGATATAGTGCTAGAAATGTTACAACCACAAAGAAGAGTTGTCCGATCCAATAGTATATTAAAACTTAATCAAGGAGCATTGGCAACTGCTGAGTATATAAAATTCATATATGTTTAATTTCATACTTAAGCAGTACTGATAACAAGTTTTAGATATTTGTTAACAAGGAAATATGGAATTTTTATACATGTTTTCAATATATTGAAAAAGTTCTAAGGAACAAGCCAGCAGTACTTGTATGAAGAAAAAGTTGTCATAATGAATAACTTTCTATTTAACTATACAATGGGTATTTTTTCTGCTAATGTGACTTTGAGTATACAGCAAAAAATTACTGAACATGAACTTCCAAGGTTAGATGAAAACAAATATGGAATAGTCAAAAAAAGTATTTCAGTTTTTTATGACAAAAGAAAATTAAACTTAATCATCTCTTGGATTTCTGTGAAGTATATTCATCCTAGAAGTACAGCAAATTTGCCCATACTGATACAAATTTCCTGGATCATGCAATTGTAGCCAATTGTCTAAGAGGAATTTGCTTGAAAATGATCCAGAATTTACTTGTCAAGAAGGGAATTTCGATGGAGGCAATTTCTATATGGTTAAATGGGGAATAAAAGTAGATATGACAGGTATTTTTATAAAAATGATAAAAAAGTTTGAAATATAAAATACTAAATTTTTATTTAAATTTTTATACAAGGCAATATTCTTTTTTGCTAGTCAGAACAAGAGTTACATGGCACAACTATTTTGCTGAAGAAAGGTGTAACTAGTAGTTTATTATAAAACCTGGCAAAAAAACAATAACAACAATTAAAAAATGGAAAGACAGAATCAAAAAAAAAAAAAACATATAAAGTATTGGCAAGAGCAATTGCAACAAGATCCTCCTGCTTTGTTAGTACTGGAAGAATTGATAAAAAAAAAATCAAGGCAATAGCAGTACTGCAGAAAATTTAAATTATACAGGTATATATTTTAATTTAAAAGAAAATGTTCATGAATAACAATAAATTAAAATATTAAAAATATAAATTATTAATTAAATGTTTATATATAAAATCTAAAGATGGCAAGTAAACATTAGGTAGGAAAAAACAAATATCAAATTAATCAAATGGATATAGATCAAATAAAAATAAATCTGTTTAGATATGGAATGGGTCAAATAAAAATAGATCTGATTCAATTCATTACAATCCCTAGCTCCAAAGCAGTTTTAATACTATCTCTTATTTTTTTTGCTTTCAATCTTTGACATATAAATTTAAGACCTTCTATAGTATCTTGAATAACTTTTTCAAAGATTTCCATGACATATTGGAGATGCTATATTGGATACAATAATTCTTTATCTGATAATTTTGATTGTGAGTATTATTATATTTTTCTATAGCTAAGCTAAGGGAGTGTAGCTTATCTATTTCTTTTGATTTCTCTGTTTTGTCGTAAAGTTTTTTAAGTTATAGAGTTTTTCTATAACTGATAAATTCGGTATTATGCTTATAGTACTTTTCTTTTAATTGAAATGTTTTCTTAGTTACTAGCTTGTTAAAGACTGCTTTACATAATAGTTTCTTGAAGGTATTCCACAATTTGTTTGCTTGATCCTCCCTTTCATCTAAATAGGATTCTTCTTGTAATAACGGTTCTAGTGATGTTTTAAATTTATGGTCTAACTTTCACTAAACTCTTGCTATTATAATAGAAATGTATCCTTTATATTGATTCTTTTTTATATACTTATGGGAGGTTTCGTAATTCTACTTCTTGTGAAAAGGTCTTTGTCCTATAAAGTTATTAGGAGTATAGTATAGTTACTACCCATAATATCTTCCATATCTTGATTATCAAATCAGAGTAATAGATAACTTTTTAGACTATAAGAGAGTCAAATATAATCTATTCTACTACTACTTGTTAGGTTTTTTCTTGTTGGATTTTTTTCTTTGCCTTCCCATATAACTTGTATGTCTACAAAGTTCCATTTATCTGAAAAGTTGAATAATAGAATTTCAGGTCACCATGATAATCTGAAGCTTGTTTTTGAAAAAAACTTTCTATCTTCTAATGAATTATAAATTGCATTAAAATCTTTCATTACTATTGTATAAAAACCTTGTCCATGTTTACTTTTAATAAGGCTGATTATCTTATTCTATACCATTTTGCATTTTGGTTTGTTCGAAGGAATATAGATTTGTATAATACAGGTTTTTTTTCTTTTCATAAGCATGTTGATAGCAATCATATATCCTTCTTTTTTTTCTACTGATGCAATCTTCTTTTTCAGATCTCTTCTGATTAAGTGATTGACTCCTGCCTCAAATAGTGTGTCTTTGTTGATGCTATGGAAGTATTTGTAGTCTTTCTGATTATTAAAAGCCTATTGTATGTTAGCTTCTGTCAATTTTGTTTCACATAATGCCAATATACCTACTCCTTATTCTAATATCTCTTCAACTAGATTTTGTTGCTTTGTTTTATCTGTAATTTCTTTAACATTGTATATCTATACTAGTCACCTTTTTATTGATCTTATCCTCTTCTTTGGTTTTTCCTATTAGTCTATGTCTACTATTATTAAAAAAATTTTCCTATTCTTTTTATAGAAATGTTGCGATATTTATATTCTTCTTCTCTTTTATTTTGTTACTACTTTTTAAAGTTTGTTTATTACCTATATTTGTGATTTTTAATAAAGAAGCAATGGACTGTTGCTCCTCTTAATTACTATCAAGGACTGGTGTACCTTTATAGGTGGTTTGCTCCCTTATTACTGTGTCTTAATCTTCTGAAGCTTGTTTATCCCTCTAGAATATCTATTCTAGTATGTAGTCTTTCTAGATTGACTAGAATATTCAGTAAAGAATTTTGTGTACTTTCTATTTCAGGTCTTGTGTAAACTTCAAAAGATCTATTTCTATAGCTTCATTAATTTCTAATTGATTCTTTATTGTTTCCTGTTGCAGGGTATTCTTCTCTAGTATTTCTTTTATGCCTTATTCTGTTATTGCTTCACTGTCTGATCTGTCTCAAATTCTTGAACCTATGATAACTTGCTGGATTAGAAATTGACTCTGATAATTTATTATCTGATTATGAATCAAGTATTGATTCATTATCTATTTCTATATTTCGAGACCTAATTCTTATATTTCTATTTTTATTTTTAGGATTTTGTCTTTCTGTTTTGATTTGTATTTGATACTCTATAAGAGGTGATATCTCTATAAAAATATATATTGTTTGTATACCCTGTTTCTTTCTTTTTTTGTCTTAAAGCAAACTACTATAAAGTTATGTTTCTTAAGTATATAGGGATCTTTGGATGTATAGTATACCTTAGCTTGTATACCATTCAATGCTCTGACTATTAGACTAGTGTAAGTTTTGTCAGTACCTAGGAGTTTTGCTGAGTTATTATTTCCTTTAATTAATATTTAATTGATTTCATTATTACTAAGTTCAGACTTGGAAAATATAGCTCTTGACATTTCTGTACTGATTTAAGTTATCCAAATTTTTTTCAGATTTAGGTTAAGATATTTGTACCATCTGATATAGACTTTTACTTGTGGTTTTAAATTCACTTCATAGATATAAATGTTTTAAACTTTTCTATATCTTTTTAAATGCACTTTTATGAGGTTCTTGTTATTTTTCTGATTCATATCTATTAAATATACATGCCAGATGATAGTGTCTTCCTTGGTTTTAGATTCTTGAAAAACTTTTTTATCTAGATTTTTTTCTATCCTTTGTTTCTTATAAGTGATCAAGGGTGTTATATTTTGAATGGCAAAGTTGTCCTTCTTTCAATTAACTTCTTTAATACATCTTATAACATCTTCTTTCTCTTATACTTAAAAAACTAACTATTCATTTTTATTGATAAACTCTTTTTATAACAAATTTCTTTTTTCTTGTAGAAGTTTAAGAGTGTTGCTTAGATATGCCTTAGTTTCATTTTCTGTTTCTCCTGGAATATTGACTATTATTGTACTTAATCTATAAGTTCCTTTCTTTTTTATAAAATAAGTATTTTTGATGATGTCATGTTTCTATTACTAGTAGTATAGAAGCTATGTTTACTAATGCATTGTCTTTTTACTATTTTTTGAAGTTTTTGTGATTCCAATTCTTTGATCTCCTATGCACATATTATTATTACTTCATTATCTATCATTAATTCATTATCTATTTGTTAAATGATCTTTATTAATTATTGCTCTGATTTATGTTGACTTTCAGTATTCTTGATAATTTTTATGAGCTTATCTTCAATATAGGATAGTAAGAGATTTTCTTTAATTTCTTTACCTTGTTGTCAAATATATGTAATATATTAAGTTAGAATTCATTCCTTGTGAAAGGTTATTACATCTACTCCTAGTATCTTAGCTAGGATACTATCTAGAATAGTATATGTTTCTGATGATAAGACTGCTAATTTGTTGGGTTCCTTATTTTATTGTTTTGGTAGTTGTTGTGAAGCCTATATAATAGAGTGTTCATCATATTTTATTGAGATATTGATTAATATGTTTACTATATTCTTTTTTCTTTTACTGATTATCTTTAATATACATTATGCTCTATTTATATTTGCTAATGGTTTAGATTTATTGATGAGATATGTGATTGCTTGTTTATACAATATCTATCATTATTTTATTTTTGGGTTGTGGATAAACCTTTTTGGGTTTGTTGTTGTTTATATTTTTGATTAGGTAATACAGAAAAATCTTATTGTATTTTTTTGATATATTTATTTGTTGATATTAAAGATCTTATTCAAATTTTGTGAGTTGTTATTATATTTGTGTGAAATGTTAATCAACTTGTTTAGATCACAAGTTATATAGATATGTATATGTTTTGTTTGTCACTTTTATATGTATACTTGTTTTGCTTATCCATTTTTTATGTGATTGTATTTGTATAACAAGATAAAGGATAGGTATATTGTTTATGTATATATATACATTTAGATTGTTATATCCTTAGGAAGCTTTAATATCCTTGTGAATCTTTGAGTGATTGAAATAACTTGATTTATTGAGTAAACCTAGTTGCTTCTTGGATTTCTTGCAATGTTAAGAAAGATGTTAACCTGCACTGGCCTAGCTATAAGCTTTGTAAAGCTGATATTGGCTCACTTTTTCTGACTATGAATCTGTTTACAGGTCTCTTTTCTTTCTTCAAAAAATTTTAAGAAAAAAAAATAAAAGAAAATTAGTAAAACAATATATACCTCTTTTCTTGGTGTTTCTAAAAGACTTGTTGTATATATATTGCAAGAGCTTGATAGCTTAATTTAAAAGATATTTTGTTTTTCCTTGTGTGTTTGACCAGGTTTACTTTTTCCAAAAATTGCTAAAAATGAAATTTTTTTAAGAAAAAAGTGGATCAGAAAGAGTACATCAATTTTCTATTTAATATTAGATATTAAAATACAAATATGTTATATTTCTTGCTCTATCAACTGTAGAAAAAAATAATTTGCAATTCTAGACTTTCAGGATAAAGAATTTATGATAAGTATGCTAAATATCAACCTATTTTTTTAAAATATTGAATTATATTAAATAAATTCCAAAATTTAAACATATAATATTTGTTTCAGTAATAAATATCAAATAAAAAATATTCAATAAAAAACAAAAAAAAAAAAATAAATTACTATTTAAAAATAAGTAAATATCAAAAAATTTGATCACATATATAAAAAGATATAAATTAAAGGTAATTATGAGTCCCTAAAGTATTTAGCATATAAAATTTTGCAGATCACATATGTCCCTTTTTGAAGGACAAAATTCATAGCTCTTTATTTTAATAGGAACAAAAGTTAGAAAATACTATAAATCAATAATTTGAGTAATGAAGAACAATTGTGGATAGTTTTTTTATAGTTATTAATTTAAAATTTTTAATGTTTTCTAGTGAGGGACATTTGACTTTTGTCCTTACCTCACCCTTTAGGGACCCATCTTTATCAACAGATATATTTATTAACTTTAAACAATTCAAATATTTTATAAATAACATATTATTATTTGTAGATATTATTAAAAAAATTTTTTTTTCTAAATCAACAAATATTTTTTTAAATATAAATATAATTCAAATATAAACAGAAAATATTTTTTTATATTACAATAACTAGTATAAAAAATTAAATCTATTAAACAACAATTATAGAAAATCAATAATTACATTAATTATATTAAAGATGAATTATAAGTATACTTTAACAATAAAATTAAAAAAAATTTTACAATTTCAACTTATAATAATATCATAAAAAATAATAATACATAAATTATTTTATTCAATATTTTATAAAAATATAGAGTTATAAGTTCAACTCAAAACATTAGATAAATATAACAAAACTTAAAACACAAATAGATAAAATTAAAATTATTCATTTTTCAAATTACAGCAATATATCAACAACAAATATTCAATTTTATAAATTGATTATCTGATATGAATATAACTTTCCAATTCATCTAATAAATAAGTAATTGCAATACTACTAAATATAATATGGTAACATCTTCAAAAGTTCTCTTTCTTAATGAACCAATATAACATATAATCAATACAATTTAACCTTAATATGATACTTCACAACTCTTAGCAAACATTCATGAAAATCAACACTAGAAACTTATAAGGTTTATTATTGAAAGCAAAAAAATAATAATTATAGATTCAATACTATATAGACAATCTCTGAGATGTAATAATTACCACCAAAACAAATGAAAATTCCAAGATATTATTTCATTGGCAATCTAACATTTACAAGACTTGGTGGTTTCACAACACATTTATTTTTGAATAGAATATAATGATTAGCCTCACCCCTAACCTCACCTCTAGGGTCTTCAAAATCCATAATACACCAGACAGGATCCTTTCTCTCAACCTAGCTTTTTCAAAAAAAAAAACATGTATGCCTGAAACCAATATGCTACAAACAATTCACCTCAAAGGATCCAAAGTAAACACAGTTCAATGATGAATGAGCTAATATATATACAGTACTGCGTAAATATCTTACTTTATGCATATTTTACAAATAAAAGACAAGCTTGACCTCGGGTCAAAAAAAAAAACAAATAGAATTTACTGCATTTATGATAAAGTCGATGATACACCTATTCAATAATACGTATTATGCAATTATCTCAAATCCAAAAACCTTTTTTTTATTTGATGAATTAAAATTAAAAATTAGATTAATTCCACCACGAACTATCGTTTAAAATTCGGACAATTCTCGATTAATTTATTTGTTTACAAAAATAATCCCTTGTGTTTTGACACGAAACTTTTTCGCATTTCGGGCACCTCAGTAAAAATTGAGTAGAAACAGATTTTCCTGATTTCAAGTGTGCTTGGACCAAGTCAGCTAATGCTTTTATAAATTTTGGATCATCATTTAATGATTCTGCGCGTTTTAATCCGGTAATTCCTGCCTGCCAATAGAGTTTTATTTTGAAGTGATTCCAAAGAAATGGTACAAAATCGATACAAAATGTCATGGCTATATATACCTTCTTGGCTTCATGAGCGTATTCCAAATCTAATTCAAACAACGTCTCAATGTGATCGCTTGTGAACGCAATTGGGATCAACAGAATATCTTTTTCTCCCCGTTTGCCAAATTCCAAAATCACATCTTTGGTTTGTGGACCTTGCCATGCTCGAGGTCCTACCTGAGATTGCCACACTAATCGGTACGGATTCGAGAATGCAAGACGTTCCATTACCGCGTGTACGGTTGCTGCTACCTCAGATGTGTAAGTGTCACCACGATTCACTACCGTCATTGGAAGTGAATGCGCCGAAAATAAGAGAATTACATTGTCGCGAATCTCAGATGAGTAGGTTTCCAAGGATTTCCGAATGTGTTCTGCGAATGTCTTTAAAACGTAGGGATATTTAGTGCTGTCGATCAGTTAACCTATAGCGTAAAATCGGGACTTTAACGACATAAGTTTTATACCTCAATCAATCCATGGTGAGTCGGCCACCTATCAATCACGCTCCATCGAATCGATCGTTCGGGATCAAGTAATTTCAATTTTCTGCACAGTTCGTTAAGACTACTGCCGGTGGTTGAACAAGAATATTGAGGGTATTGAGTGAAAGCAACCGCGCGCCTTACGCCATCTTTTTTCATTTGCACCACAGCGTCTTCTGTTAGTGGCGGAGCGTAGCGAAATGCTATGTACGACTTATGTGGCGCTTTTTAATTTGGTAGTAATTAGGACAATGACAATTACTGTTACTCATGCGTAAAAAAATAAAACATAAAAACAAATACCCGTCTCAGGACAAATGTCATCCAACAATTTTTCTAAAGCGCTGCCCTGCTTTTCGGTCCAAAATAGTATTGGCGAACCACCGCCAATCTTCGCATATTGATCCTGAATTCTGGGCGTTCTGCGTTTCGCTATCACCGGAGCCAAATGTTTTTGAAACGGGATAGGAATTAAATCCGGGTCCGAAAATAACCTCTCGAGAAAATTATGTACCCCTTCTAATTCAGACGGTCCACCTAAATTCATTAGCAAAATAGCCGTGGGACTACGAAACAGGCAAGTCAATTTATCATCTATATCACGTGATTCTCCTTCAATGAAATATCTAATCTCTAACCTTTTGCCATTTGGTGAAGTGGTAACATCTCTAGAAAAAAAGCTGCAGGGTTTCGTCGAATTAAGAAGAGCCAAAGAATCTAATTTCGTAGGATAACAAGTAACGAAAATTAAGTAAAAATTTTGTGATATTGCATTAGTAGAAAAAAGGAAAAAAATTTTTCGCCAATTTCTTTACTTTTATCGAATAATCTATAGTTACAACTCACGCGCTTCGATAATTCTTTGTTTTACTATACTAAGAATTGAGGTGGTTCTTGAATATGTTCGAAACATTTCGTGTTATAAAAAATTTCTTGTGCTTGGAACTGATTGGCACGATAAAAAATTTGTAGTGTTGAATCTGTAATACGTAATAACCCTTATTTATCATAATAGTCGTACTTTTTTATTTAACATTTGATACATAACCATCAAGATAAATGAACCGCCTTCGGCAAATCCAATTTTCTCTCTTTGCTGCCCCCGCGAGTAGACGACAATTTGCCCGTCATTATGTTTCAGAAACTAATCAAGAAGTTCGTAAAGAAGGTTCATGTCGCTTTAAACAGTGTAAACATATTCTTTTTTACGGAAGGCTGTGCTCATCTATTATTCGACAGGATTTGGTTCGCCCGTATGGAGAAATACACTGATACTGTGTCTAATCGGATTCTCTTGGTATCATCTCGATAACTACCTTACAAAACACGGCGAGGCATGTCAATAAGATTTATTTTCCTTGGATCCTTTAAAGAAGCTGACTGACATAACTCTTTTTCTTTCAGAGGAGACATCCTATCACCGAAGTTAGCGGCAGATTCAAATTTATCGTGTGCAATCCCACAAGAGATGATTGACCATGGTTAATGTGTTGTATCTTTCAGTTTATAGAATCATCGATGACTCCTGAATCTGAATGGAAACGAATTGCCCTAAATAACATCAAGTATAAAGCTGACAATGCGAAAGACAAGTAGGTTTTTATTATTTCAGTTTTGAGCATTACTTAGAAGCGTTTCTAATAATGAAATAAAAATCAGTTTGCTTATAAAGGAAGCACGACCTCCCCCAATGTATCGATTCGCATATCCAGAGTAGATATCTTGTTTCGTCCGAATTCAGTTGGTTTTCCGGAAAAGCATTGTTTATTTACTAAATTATCTCTTCTCATTTTATTCAACTCAATCCAGGCAATTCGAATTGGCGAGTCCGTTTCTTATTGAACCTGGAACCGATGTTGATCTGTCAGACTTGGTTATCAAAACATATCAAGATGATTATGCGAAATGAGTTATGCAACGTGTCACGTGATCTAGACAATAGCCCCCATATTAAATTAAATAAATTTTAATTGGTTAAAACTATAACATTAAAGAAAAAGCATGTAATATAGTTATTACATAAACTTTCCTGTTGAAAAATTGCATCATAAACCTTGGGAAGATGAGTTACCCAAGGAAATTTTCATGAAAAGAGCGACGCGACAGAATGCTCGTCACGTCATCAAGATTTCTATAAATACCTGATCTCCAAATATTGATATGTAGTAAAAAAATTTAACCCTTATCTTGACGGAACACTACGCGACAAACAACGAGCAAGGAAAGAAAAAGTCAACATGTCAAATTACGGAATCGCTAACCCAGACTTACCACCTTCACCCTCGAACCTATCTACCCTCGATAATGACAACAATTCGACAAGAGTATTTTCTGATACTACACTGGATACGCAACTGCGATACTTACTAAATAGAGAAACGGAATTGCGATTGCAAATTGATGAATTAGTAGAAGAGATTTCACAATTAGAGACTTCTCTGATCAGATGTGGAGTAAATAGTAGTAGGGAAGTTGATAATGGTGGCGGCAGTAGCAAGCATGACGCAGACAATGAAGTGACCGAAAATAATGCTGATAATGAGAGTAGGTTGAAATTCGAAAATCAGAGGATAAATCTCGAATAGAATAAAAAGCAGCATTCTTTTTTATTATATTCCAGATCTTCGTTGGGAAGAATTCAAAGCGCCCGAATGGTGTATACCTATAAAAGCTGACGTGTTGACATTCGAATGGGATGCAAGTATTGCCATTTACTATTCAACTTTAGTTTGTATTTTACTGTAACGACCCAAATCTTTTTGTACAGGCATCTAAGCTAACTGTGCTTTTTACAAACAATTATTGTTTCCTTGAAATTAGCTATTGTCCAAAGAATGTCAATTTGATGTAATTTTGATGGATCCTCCGTGGCAATTAGCTACTCATGCTCCGACTCGTGGTGTAAAGTATATTAGTTTTTTTTTTTTTTTGTGTGTGCGTGTGTATATTTGTGCTCTAGCAATCCCTACATGCGTTCTGTTCTTACCTGACTAACGCGGTATTTCGCAAATTAAAAGGTAGCAATAGCCTATCAACAGCTGCCCGATATTTGTATAGAAGAATTGCCTATACCTAAATTACAAAAAAATGGGTTCCTGTTTATTTGGGTGATCAATAATAAATATTCCAAGGCTTTTGAAATGATGAAAAAATGGGGTTACACGTAAGTATCTCTTAATTGTTCCAAGTATGTGCGTTTCATTAAAGGATTTATGCATTTTATTTTTATTTTATATTTATTTTTCCATTAAATAACCTTAAGGTATTGTGATGACATCACATGGGTGAAGCAAACTGTAAATAGAAGGATGGCTAAAGGTCACGGATTTTATTTACAACATGCAAAAGAAACTTGTTTAATGGGAAGGAAGGTCTGTTATTATTTCTGATATGATATGCACATCCAATGTTTTGAAGAACATTGTTTAGTGATATTCGATCGCAATTATTAGGGTGAAGATCCACCAGGATGTAATCATTCCATCTCATCCGATGTAATATTTTCTGAAAGGCGCGGACAAAGTCAAAAACCCGAGGAATTGTATGAAATGATTGAAGAACTGGTCCCAAATGGTAGAGTATCGTTCAATGTTTTTTTTATTGGCTCGCAGCTTTTAGCGTACAATAAGATTAACTTACTTATATTCTTCTTAAAATTTACTGTATAATATTCAGGAAAGTATTTGGAGATATTTGGTAGAAAGAACAATTTAAGAGATTATTGGGTGACTATTGGTAATGAGTTGTAGGATAAAAATGCAATGTCTGCTAATTTGTGAACGTGTCTTTTATTGAGAAAAATTTTTAAAGTGTAATTATTACTTAAGTTTGTAAAAATATGTTCATATAATAAGGGCCATTTGTATATATGTTTTATATATAATGGTATGCTTTGTAATGATTTGTAATGATTATATTTTGCTGTTCTACTGCAAAGATTCTTTTTAATAAAAGATTGGTTTATTTTTACATTAGAAATGAAAATAATAACACATCACATTTGCAAGTTTATATATATATATATATATTTAATTCACAGTTAGGTCAGTATGACATGTCTTTATTGTATAAATACAAAGGTATTTACAAGATATTTTGACTTTCATATACTAACTCATCTGTCATCGAAAAATTATTTCTTTAGATGCACCTTAGGAAATGATATTTTATTCCTTTATTGACTTGGATGAATCCTCTAATCAATAAAATCATATCTGCAGATTATTATTGTAGATCATTTTAAATTCTGTTTGCAGTTAAAAATTGAACTATTTTGTTCTATAACAAATCCAATTCTTAATGATTTCCATATACTTTTTTTCCTCCTTTCTTTTGAAAGCTTTCTATTTCAGGTCTTTTAAGGGTGTTAAAAGGTTCTTTCTATTCTCATATAATCTATGTATTGGATTTATACTTAGGTTTTTTAGATCTTTTTTTCTCTTCAATAATATTATACTTCTTTTTTCATTTTATTATTTTAGTATAGTAACTGTTTTAGATTTCTTCTTAAAGTTTTTTCTCATTTTATAACAAAGCTTATTAAGTATAATCTATGTAAATATTAAAGAAATTTTAAGTTATATTTTAATATAATTCTTTAAGAAAGTGATTTCATTTTCTTCTATATATTTACAGAAAATATTAAAAAAACTTTTATTAAATTATTGGATCTTGTTTAATTATTTACTTATTTAATCATTAATTATAAAGTAAACTTCTTTTTTATCTTTTATTTTTTTATTAATATAGTGATTGATCTTTTCTTTTGCTTTTTATCATATATCTTTTTTGACTTCTTTGATAGCTGAACATTTAAAAGAATATTCTAATGTCTCTTCTTGAAGTTTACATAATGGGCAAATTATTATAGTATAAATATCCAGTTTCCTTTTCTTAAGTATTTGTAATACTAGAAGTTCATTGTAAATTTAGTTAATTAGAAAACTTTTGTTTTTATTAACTTTGAAGGAGGTATCAAAGATATTAAATAGATTGAACTAATTTTAGAAGGTTAATCAATCTATAATTTTATTATTTTGAATCCATAATTTTTTATTTCTTTTCTGTATTGTTTAGTTTTTCTCAATTCTTTTTTGTTAAATATTTTGATAAGTTTTCTAATACTAATTTCTATTGAATATTTATTCCATATAGCTATTATAAGAACTTTTACTAACTCTGGTAGTTGATTCAAATTATCAGATTCTTATATCTAACTTGTTTAATAAGTAGATTTACCTAATTATTGAACTTATTAATTACATGAGCTTTAATCTTCATAATTTCCAAGGTAATGTCTTTCTTTTTTACTAAATTTTTGAGCTTATTTCATATTGGTTAGTTAATAATCTTTATCTATTTTCTTATTAATATTTTAATTTATGAACTGATGGACTTTCATTTCTTAATTACAATATTATAATCAATGAAAATTGAAACCATTTTATTTTAAAAAGTTATATATAATATAATAAAAATGATCAGTGTTTTTGTCCTAATTGTCAATAGTCATATTAATATTCTTACTGAAAATTAGTTTTCAACTTTGTTATCCTCTATTAGAATCCAAGCAAAATTTATTTTAAGTTTAATATCTTTTGTTCATTTTTTATAGAAGCCATCTATATAAAAAATAATCTGATTAGTCATGCTTTTTCTATTTTTTTTTTAACCCTCTGTCAGGCTAGTTATATGTGCTTTATTAAACATTTGTAAACTATACATATAATATGAATCGCTAAAGCTAAAAAATGCTAACTAGCTCATTCGTATTTGTAATTACTACTTTAAGTACAACTTTGGAAGTAATTTAATACTTCATTGAGAGTTTAGATGAAACTCCTTTCAACTCTTAATATCATTACCTATAAGTCACTACTGCAGTTTTAATAATAATTATCAAAGCTCTCAGTTGGGAAATTGAATTTCATGCTTCTTTTATTGTATTGCAAGATATTTATAAATTCATATATAGTATATATTAATCTAATTGAATAGTTTATTTTATTAGTATAGCTTTTTGATTTTCCATCTGGATTTCCATTTTTATAGATTTAAAAATAAATAAAGTTAACATATATTACCTTGTAGTTATTTGTCAATTTGTGGGGTTGCCTGACAGAAAAACTATTTTCCTTTTTTCAAATTTTCATATATATTTAGTTGTATAAGAAGATGAATTTGTAATAGGACTACTTCTAATGCTTAAGATACTCTATCTAAATAAAATAGAATATAATTTCTAGTAGATTTATATGATAATTAGTTGACATGCTGAAGTGAACTGCTTGGTATATTTTCTTTCTATTTAAATATGTTAGAAATATTTCAATTTGCACATTATAGCCTATCTAGTCTAGTTTATGTAATGATTTTCTAAGAGATCTTAATTTTTTATCATCTTTTCATAAACCTTTTTATACTAAGAGAGGACAGATTCTTTATATTTATTGAAGAGAATCTAAATTGCTCTTTATTTCTTAAGTATCATCATAGTTATATTGATAATTTGATCTAGGAATATAATTTTATATTTATATAGAAATTGAATAACTTTCTTATATTTTTTACTATTTTATTGTATTGATTTAATAGATAGAATATCTTTCTGATAATCAAAGGTTTCTTTTTATCTTTGGCTTTGAAAGGTAGTTTGTGGATTTTTGGTCAGGATCAATATTGCAGTTGCCAGATTGCCTTTGATTAGCTTGTATAAGTTTACAAAATTATCTAAGATATTTTCAGATTTTCAGCCTTTAATCTGACTTTGTTTCAACCAGATTATAGTAACTATATCAAAGATCTTACTGTTGTTGAGTTGATATTAATATATAACTTTTCAACTGTATTTTCCAAATACTTTTGAGACTATAGATTTCTTTGTTATAGATGTAACTATTTAGAATTGTTTTATAGATTAAGATTTTGTTTTTGAAAATCTTTCAGAATATAATTGTTAGATTATTATATATTTTTTTTATTCAAGTGAATATATTGTAATCTATATTTTATTCTTTGAATTAATATTTTTCTGATAACTTTTGCTTAATTATTGCTTGAACCACTATCCTGATTTTTGATTTTTATTAAATTAAACATGATTTGATTTTTTTGTTTTAGTTTCAATTAGATACCAAGAAATTTAGTCTGATCCTTTTTATAATCTTATGAACTATAATATCTTACATTTTAGCTTAAACTATTTCAAGATCTTGAGAATTTTAATTAATGGTAAGAAAAATTGACTTTGTTACATTAATTTATAAGTTATTTGCTATATAAAACTTCTTTAATTTGATAATTTAAATTACATCATTTATATAGACAATTACTGACTGCCTTAGAAAAAGCTTAACTTTTTCTTCTAGTTTATAAAAATTGAGTGACTATTCTTCTTCTATAGTATAATCTAGTTTAATATTGTTTTGAATTTTATATAACAATAGATTATAGAAAATTCTTCATAATAGTGAAAAGATTATTTTTCTTTAATTTATACTATCTCCAGCAATTATTGGATTAGAAAGTTTATTGGAAAGAATAATATTACAACTTCTGTCTTTAAAGAAATCTATTATAATCTTCTTAATAGTTATTGAAATTTGAATCTAATCTATGACTTTTTTAAGTATGAAAAGAGATATTGTGTTATATACCTTAGTAGTGTCTTGAAAGAAAATCCATAATTCTTACTTTGAATCAACTCTTTCCGCTAATCCTCTGACCACACACAAAAAAGATGTTCGCAAGAAGTTTTTATACTTCCTTGCTAATAAAGTCTTAATACTTTCC
>CAJVPT010000909.1:0-24830 GCA_910592055.1 Acaulospora colombiana | reverse complement strand
TCAGATACACATAGTTCCCTTATCAGTACCCGAGCCTTATATATAGTTTCTTACCTTGCAACACTCAATCTTTCATGTCAGACTTTCGGATTTTTGGATTATAGACCATTACGCATAAATTGCATCACCCACGTGACCCATAATAGAATAGAGCTGAATGTGTTAGGAAAACAGCCCTCCTTGAGAATAGATCTGAATGTGTTAGGAAAACAGCCCTCATTGAGAATAGAAATAAGAGTTAGTGATATACCAAAGAAACAGAATACAATAAAGAGACACTTATTAGCGGCCAAGTCAATCATCACACCTCTGCCTTCCTTAAGTGTTCTTTATAGGAGGTGTTCACTTTTTTGTATCATTTGTGAATATTCTTGAGAAGTCTGAGTTACGCGAGGTGCTACAGATTAGCGACGGACTTGCCAAGATAGCCCACGACAGTAGATATCTAATTTATTTATCTGTTGTTGCTTTCCATTTGATTGTGTTGATGTATTTGAGTGTTTTTTCCTTTATCAAATGTTGTTAATATGTTTTTGCTCCTTTACCTTCCAGATATATTCCTAGAATTCTAGCTGCTTGATTTGATAGAAGCATTGTGATTAGTTGTTCATGAATTAGGATCTGATTATTTAAGTCATATGCAGAGTTGAGGACTAAAAAATTTGATTTTGATGTATTGATGTGAATGTCATTTATTGTGAAAAAGGATAAGCAGATGTTGCTTATTTTTTGTACTCTTTTTTGACTACTTGTTATTAGAGTGGTATCATCCATGAATGCTAGGCATGAGATGTTTTGGGTTGAGATAGTTGGTGATATTGTAGATTTTTTCCATTTTTTTAATGTGAAAGTGTATTCCTTTTGTGTTTTTGAAATCAGGAATAGAAATGGATCATAAAAAATTCTCTAGAGTAGTGGTAATATAATGTCTCCTTGATAAATTCTATCTTCTACTGTATATTGTAGTGATAATCCAAATAGTATAATGATGTGGTTTTGTCTGTTGTCACAAATGTTCATAATAATTTGAATAATAATATCTGAACATTTGATTTGTTGGAGTGCTAATTTAAATCTTTGAATATTTACTGAGTCAAAGGCTTTTGCCATGTCTAGGCTTAGAATCCATACTTTATTGCCATATTGTTTTGCATTATCCTGGATGGCTCTGATTATGTGAATAGATTATTGTATGCTACAATTGGAGAGGGCTGCCCTGTTTTGCTCTGATAAGATTTGGTGTGTGGTAAGAATTTTAGCTAGTCTGTTGTTAATAATTTTTGTGAATATTTTTCATGTTGTTTCAAAAATAGTGATCGGTCATGTTATATTAATATTGTTTTCCTATAGTTTTGGTTTGGAATGAAATATATACTGCCCTGACTCCACTCCTTTGATACTTCGCCTGTTTGTAGTACATTGTTGAAGAGGTTTGTGATATAGTTTATTGTTTCTTTGATAAGTTTTTTCAGTGTGATATAAGGGATTCCTAGTGGTTCTGATGCTGATTTATTGGAACATTTTCTAAGTAATTCTTGGATCTCTTCTTCTGTGATAGTATTGGTCACATTAGTATATCATTCCTTGTTCACTTGTTGCGGTGGTTTATATTCTTCCTTCCATATTGTAGAGTGGGTCATCTTAATATTACATTTACTGGTTCAGTTCTGGTAATATATTCTGACTACTTCTTTGATTTTTTTAGGATTTGTAATGATTGTTTTCTCCAATCAACTTGTCTAATATGATGTGTCTTTTTGAATCATCTAGTAGGTTTCTGATCATCCATTTTTTGTTGATATTGAAGTATGATTGTCTTCTTAGAAGTCATTTAGATATGGCTTCTGATTGTCTGTTTCTGCACAATTTGTTGAAGATTGTTTTATGTATGTCTCTTGGGTTTTTGATAAATTTAATCTATTCTGTGATGTTTACTGAACAAGAAAGCTCCTTTGGAGTGTCAACAGTAATAGAGTATTTGTTGTCTATTTTATTCGATTTGAGCTTGATTTTCTTGAGGATGTGGTCTGATAGTGGATTGTTATTGAGAAGTTGTTTGCTTAATGAGTGGATTTTTGAGTTTGCATAGAGCATCAGTGTAGGGGCTAGGTGGTTTTGATGATCTCTTTTTTTCCTTGTATTTTTTGATGTGAAGAGCTACGCTTTGTAGAATAGTATCTCTTAAAAGATTCCATTTTTTGTTCACTTTGTCTGAGAGGTGTTAAGTTTGTCCCATGATTATTCAAGTTTGAATTGTATATATTCTCCAAAATCTTTTTATTTCTCTTGAGGTATGTCCTGCCAATTATATTGATATTGGGTTGTGATCTGTATCTGTTTGATTCTGTGGGTCAGTGTTCCAGTATTGTATATTACAGTATGTTGCATTGAGATCAGTTTCTATTACTTCTTTGTCAATTTCTTATATTTGGCACTTCAGTAAGGAGCTAGAGTGGTGATAGAGAGATCCATATTTGATCGATTCTACTCACTGTATCTTTTGTATTGCTCCATGTATGTTAGGTACTGATAGGTTGATTTCTTGAAAGGTATCTATAAATTTGTTGTTTGATAACTATTGTATGAGCTTTTCCATGGAGAGGTATTGCTTTGCCTTTAGAAACTTTGAGTGGCATATCTATTCTGGAGTTGGAAACTGAATTGAAGTCTCCTAGTATTATCATTTGACTGTTTGAGGCTTTTGCTTCATTGATTAATTTAAGGACTTCTTTGGTATACTCTTGGTTTGACTAGTGTACTTGGACAGAGAGGTAAATAGTGATAATTTTGAGTTTACATTTGAATTTGAATAGTAGATCTATTTGATGATTCTGTCTTTCCATGTGTGCTTTTTGTAAATGTGTTTGGCTAGGTTTTTTTTTATTAATAGTACTACTCCAAACCCTTTCATTTGATTACTTGCGTTGCTCCATGTAATTTGATAGTCATGAAATTGGATAAATTTTCCTTCCATATTCCTGAAGTTTGTTTTTGTCAATGCAATGATGCTCAGTTTGTGTTTATTGATCTATTCTGTCTATAGGAATAGTTTTCATGGGTTCAATTTAAGACCTCTAACATTTGTTGTGAAGATATTCCAGGTTTGTCCCGTAATTTGATAGTTTGGGTTGTGTTCAGATTATTGTTTATATAGTGTGGTAGTATTGTTTGTTGATGTGACTGATTTTCCTTATAGTAATTTGGGGTTGTTGCGGAATTTTGTTGATGGTATATTGATGTTTTCATCTGTTGTAGAGTCTGAGTCTAACCATGATAGATTTGTTTTGAGTTGTTGTGTTCTGAGTGGAGGGTTATTGGGTTGTTGAGTTGATGGAAGAAATCACAATTTTTATCTGAATCTGAATGATCTGCAGATTTGATCCAAACAGATCAGATCAGATTTTAAATTTTTTGATCCATTTGTATACAAATCAAATACAAATTTCAAATTTTGAAATCTGATCTGATCGGATTCTAAATTTTGTATCTAATCGGATTTTAAGTTTTAAAACTTAGCCAGGTTCAAATAAAAATTGACAGTTTTACTATATTTAAATGTAGCTATTTAAGGTAATTAAAAAAAACCCTCCTGGTTTTTTTTTTTATATTAATTTAACACCTTTACATGTTTCTTTAAAATTTTGTGATATTTTTTAAGATATTTTTCTCTTTGCAACTTTATTGATATTATTTATATCAAAATAAAATGGAATACAATAGTTCTTTCAATGATTTCAATTAAATAAATGATGAAAGGATCAGTTTAGATAGCTATGAATTGAGCAATACTAGTAATGTTGCTACAAGTAGTTTTTTGAGGTATTATTGAGTAATAAAATAAATTATAGAAGTAAAGTTTGGAACCATTTTACAAAAGATTCTGATTTCAATGAAAGTAAAAAAGTTTCCTGCAATTATTGTAGTATCAAATATACCTGTAGTGGATGCAGCATCTCTAATCTTTTCAAACACTTAGAAAAAAATCACCTGATAAAAATAAATCCAACTTCCAATAAACCTTTAATTAAAAATTTTTTTAATACTACAGTGGTCAGTATAAATATATTTATTAAATTTAAAACTATGCTAAATTATTTTTTATATAGTGGATATATGAACCTGAAAAAATAAAACAAAATCTCATCCGATGAATTGTTATAAACAAACACTCTTTTACAATTGCAAAGGAGCTAGCATTCTATACATTTATCCAATCAATTTCACAAAAAACTAAAATACCAGCTGCTACAACTGTTAAAATATATATAATGGATTCGTACTTGGTTAATAAAAAAAAAATTAAATTAAAAAAATTTTGCAAGAAGTGGAGAGTCGTATTTCATTTACCCTTAATAATTGGACATCAACTTCAATAAAGACATTTTTAGTGATAACTGCATATTTTATCAGCAGTGATTTGAAAATGTATAATGTAACTTTAGATTTTGTACAAATCTGGGGCATGCATACAGGTGAAAATATCAAAGAAAGTTTTGTATTATGTATAGAAAAATATATGATAAAAAGAAGGTAAATTTATTTTACATTAATATATTGCAGTTACATATTATAACATATATATATATATATTTTAAAGATAATAGGAATAATGACTGACAATAAAAAAAAAAAAAAAAACTCTTTCTAAAATCCCTCAGATCCTTATAAATTTCTTTTTTAGGCAATACACTCAAGAAAAAAGACAACATACACAACTCAAGCTATATACTCTCACAACATCAAAATACAAGAGATATCTTAGCACAAAACAAGGAAATAAGCCAATATAAACTGATTCATAGTCAGAAAAGGGGAGTCAATATCAACTTCACAGAGCTTGCAGCCAGGCCAGTATAGGTTAATACCTTTTTTGATATTACAAGGAATCTCAAAGCAAATAGATTCACTCAATAAATTAAGCAAATCTCAAATCCTTCAAGACCCAGAAGGATATCAAAGCTCCCCAAGATCTAAACAGCCTAACATGCATATCCCATTGCCATACATATCAAAACAGCTTACCAAAGTAGCATGAATATGTACACGTGTATAAAGCTATTATCAAAATAAGTTCAACAAAGATCTATCTCAACAGTATAACAAAAGTGACTAAATTTGGTAAGATTAACAATCACTACTATCACAATAAAAAGTGATTAATGTAAACGGAGTGTCAGGGTCTGTAAACATAACAACAAGTTAGTGTAAATAGATAAACAACACTAGACAAAACAGAATACTCAACATGTGTCTAATAAAAACAAGATCAAGACATATATCAAAATAGAAGAATAGCTAAAAACAATAAGCAATATACATAAAAGGTTTTTCTGTCACATGTGACAATATCAACACTATATGACCCACCCCTATTATTATTCTCTATACCATATGCACAATAAACAAAACTGAAAAGATTCTAAAAATAGTAGATAAAAGAGAGAAGAATATTATTGACACACTAATCTGATTCATAAAAAAGCATGACGAATATAGTAAGCTATGGGCTACACAACAAAAAGCTAAACAAAGACTGACTACCACTCAATATAAAGAGAGAATGTCAGCTTCAGCTCCAAAAACTTGCACAATACTTTATAGCATTATTGCAAGTATCTTAGGAATAGACAAAACTATATTCCATAAAGAATGAATTTTAATCCAACATATAACTCAACTATAGCAACTAGGAAAGGGCAAAGAAACAGATCTATTTTAATTGTATATTGAAGATAAATTCCTGAATATGATTGAAAAAAAAGATCCGAGTAAAACAAGAATCCTGCCCATGGAAATTGTTGCCCCTGTAGAAAATGAATCAACATTGGATAATAAAATTATAATGTCCAATGCTCATGAACAAGAGGAGATAGAGGAGGACATGGAACTTGAAACCCTTAAAGAAAAGATTCAAGGCCAAAATATAAATGAATGCAGCTTATATAGTACAAGAAATAGAACTACAGGTTCTACTTCAAACCTATACTATATAAGCAAGAAAGGAGCATATAATTAGAGGCCATGATAGCAAACATTTCAGGAAGTTCAAAAGAAGAAACCAAGGCCTACCTATATAATGTCCTAAAGCTATCCCAAGATAAGAAAAACCTCCTTCGAAAAAACTTCACCAATGGAAACAAGTGGTTGGTTATCTATTTTAAAGAAAAAGAAAACCTCTTTAAATGCATAGAAGAGGTAAATAGAAAGGAGAAAACTTTTAGTTTCCAGCGACTAGAACCTGAAATAAGATAATATATAAGATATCTATCCATTGATAAAATAGAGAAAAAAATATTTCGAAACCACAATCTGGAAGAAGAAGAAGATATATGGCATGTGGGTTTGATAGATATGGATCATAAACTCTCTAGAAGCTATATAAAAGAACACCTCAAAAGATACAGAGCTGTCAAGAATATTGATATCTATAAGGTAAAAATCAAGATCAGAACAAAAGCCTATCTTAAGTGGTATAAGTATCTCAAAACTAATCCAGAAGAAATATGAATGACACCACTTGGAACGGAAACAACAAGTGTAATCTTCACTAAAGAAGAGCTAACACACCAAAAAATAAATGAAGTTCTGATTGAACGAAACAAGTATTCAGCCAGACTTCTAGACACAAACAAAATATTTTTGAGTTTAGTAGCTAGAGCCCTTAATAGTTCAGAAGTTAAGGCCTGTTATGTACAAAAAAATCTTCACACATTAAAAAAACAGAACTTCACAGTGGTATGCTTTATAACAAAAGAAGCTATAATGTGAGCCTTATACAATATATTTTTTTACAAGAACTAAGACTATTCTGAAGTATGAAAGCTTTATTAGAAGAAATCATAAAAAGTCTCAAACATAAAACTGGAAGGTTTAGAAATATAACAGAGCATACAAGAGTAGAAATAGATATAGAGCCAATGAAAGATTCACCATCAAACAATGAATCAATAAGCTCGACCATAACCACAAATCAGAAATGAATAAATAATCAAAGAAGAAGGTATCAGGGTCAAAACAACAATGGTTGACAAAGACACCCTAGATCTTTGAACCATCTAGCAACAGGAAGTAATAGAGAACCTCTCAAAAACATCAGTAACTCGTCAGAAGATCAAAGCAGAAGACAATAGGACCTGAATCGATAAATGAGCATGATTCATTAAAGCTTATATTAACAAATCTGGAAAAACTGAGTGGAAGAATTGCCAAGCTTGAGAGCAGTTCAAGATCTAATCGACAAGGAAAAAAGAGACCAGGGTGGACAGATCACTCCTAAAATGGTGCACCAGTTGATCAAGATAGGCAAGAGGAGAAAGAGTTCAGTTCTTCCTTAACAAAAACTTATAATAAGGGCAAAAAACGAATGGTAACTCAAAAGGAAGCAGTAAAGCAATATGATGAGTTAAATTTAAATGCATTCTTACAAGATAAATGTGGTATATTTTTAAGTACAAAAATAAATATAGAACAACAATAGATGGAGAATAGAATGATGAAGAGGTTCAAACAAGAATAGTAAGAATTGGTATATATAACATCAGAGATACTACAGATAAAATGAATCAATCGAGCCTGATTGAAGAGATATAAGAATAGGGAATAGGTATAATGGATATATATGAAACAAAGCTAATCCAAACCAATGTAAAATGGGCTTTCAACAAACAAAAAGCCTATAAACACTTCGACTGTGTCAACAAAGACACACCATTCGGAGCAGGAGTAAGTCTTCTAATTAGGAAAGACCTAGAAAAGAAAGTAGTATCAATAAATAAAGAAGAAGATTACATAATCATGGCCAACTTCCTCATGAAAAAGAAAAAGATCTGTATTATCCAGATCTACATCCCATCAGACAAGCTCTGATACAAAAAAGTGTAAGAGAAGCTAATTAACCTAATTAAAAAAAAGCACAGACAAAGATTTTATACTATAGTAATAAGTGATTTCAATGCTATCTACAATCTATCAGAAGATAAAATAGTATCCTCCAAGGTTAAGTTCAAACCTTCTTGACATCCAGAAATTCCAGTGTTCAACTTTTTGGATGAATAGGGCTTTCTAGATATTCAAGCAATATGGGAGAGTAAAAGCAAGACCCCAACATGATGAGATGCAACAAGTAGCAGCAGAATTGATTATATCTGGATATCACAGGGACTAACAAGATATCCATTGCTTTGATTTGATAATCAAGAAGTGCAAGAAGTTACAAGGAGTGATCATACTATATTTATAATTACTCTATAAGATAAAAACCTCTTTGCAAGATATCCTGCTATCAAATCAAAGATACAAAATAGGAGGAGAATTGATATAAAAAATTCCTTACCATAACAATGTCAAGATTACTGTGATTGTCTGGAATACAAACTAAAGACAAGGCTGGGGCCTCTCCTTCTAAAAGAACCAGAAAACGATGAAGAAAAAAATCTTGCAAACAATATATGAGAAGTCTTTGAGAATTAAATAAGCAAGACAACCTTTAACAAACTTGAATTCAAAAAGGTTACACCACATAAAGATAAAGATAAGAGATATAGCCCTGAATTTGTCAAATATAGGAAAGCTTTGCAATTGAATATACTTCTTAAAAAAGCAAAAGTTTCAAAAAACATAGAAAAGCTACAAAATCTTTGTAAAGCAATTGAGAAACATAACACTATTCATAGTTCAAACCATTAAATTGAAAACTATTGCATACAATATGCATCTCCAATATGTCCTGAGGGATACTAAAAAAAGATATTCAAGATGCAATAGAAGACGTAAAGTTTATCAGTCAAAGATTAGAAGCCAAAAAGATAAGAGAGGCTATTAAAGTTGCACTAAAGCAAAGATGCAATAATCTGAAAAATAATTAAAGAAGGATAGTAAACTTCTTAATTAACAAAGAAAGGAGCAAGATAATACTTGACAAAGTTAAAATTTAGCAAGGTGATAATGAATACATAATAACAGAGAAACATGAAATTGAAGAAGAAATAAGATGTTATCACTTAATAGCCTTTAAAAAAAGAAAAGTCAATTTTGACAACTTAACAGAAGATTGGAAAGAGGAATATAATCTTAGAAGTTATATCCAAGATATTTGGTATAAGGATCTTTTCAAACCAATCTCACAAGAAGAACTAAATGAAACACTCAAGATGCTCCTTAATAATAAGACTCCAGGAAAATTTCAGATTAGCTATGAGAAGCTGAAAAGACCAAGTCAGGAAGCAAAGAATACTTACAAAAAAACTCAACTACTTCTTGAAATGGGAGGTTATACCTATATCCTGGAGACAAAGTCATATATATTCTATAACCAAGCCAAAACTGTAGAGATATGAATTATTAAACACAAGGCCCATAGTATTATTGGAAACCACAAGAAAGTGTTTTTACCAAAGGTCTAACCAACAGAATGGAGAATATTTGTAAGATAAATAATATTCTCAGAGAACTCAACTATGCAGGGCTACTACAGTAGAAGAGAGTATTGCAGAACTGATTCAAATTCTTAACAACATCTATGAAGATGTGAGAGAAAACAAAAAGGAACTATGGATACTATTCTAAGATACAGCTAAAGCCTACAATACCATCAGTCTGAAAATGCTAGTAAAGGTCATGGAAAGAATCAAGACACCTAAAGGTTTCATCAAAATCGTGATAAGCCTTTTCAAAAACAGAGAATTCAATGTTATATTTGAAGATAATTTAACAGAATCGATAAGAGCAGGGAATAGTATTGATTAAGGAGAAACCATCTACAGCTAATATAAAGAATCTTCTATAACCCTTTACTTTGCAAAATCCAAAATAATAGTAAGAGAGGATATAAAATATCAACTACCTGGAATCTAGACTTTAAGGGGTATACAGTCAAAAAGCTAGAATCAAAATATACAGCGATAGACTTCATGGATGACACAACATGGATAGCAAGGTCCAAGGATAACATGGAAAAGATTCTAGAAATAGCAAGAATCTTCTATATGACCAATGCCTCTTAAATCAATAGTAACAAATCAGTACTAGTTACTATAAATAATCCTAACTGCTACCTAGAAGAAGTTCAAGCAGGTATCAAAAATGAGGTAGTCAAAGAACTTGATAGAACAGAGCAAGCAAGATTTTTGGAGATCTGGACAGATAGCTAAAAAACAATGATCGAGCTCAAAGAAAGAGTGCTTAAAAAATTCATATGGTTACTAGGGCCCTTAAAAACTAAAAAGTGATAGATAAACAAGCACTCTACATTTTGAATAGAATATTAATACCATGAATAGAATTTAGAATGCAATATAGTATATTGTCCTGGAAGATATGCAACACATTAACAACAACATACAAAAAACTCTTCAAAAATAAAAGTTTATTATGCAGATCTATGCCCAATAGTATAATACACCATCCAAAAATCCACAATTTGAAGAGTATTTGAATACTATAGAGAGAAAGTCAGGTAACAGAATTGTGCAACAGATTGAATGATCTTAGACTGGTAGGGACCACAACAATTATAAGGCTCAAATAAGCACAAATTAAATATTGGGAACCACTTAACCTGTTGACTTGTAGCTCTCTTAATTATCTTCCAGGCAAAGACAACTTCTCGCTACAAGTAACCAAGCTAGCTAAGGATATAGGAATAACCTTTCATAGTTGGAAATGGCATGACATTTTTGAATAGAAAAAGTGAAACAGTTTAATTAAAGAATACTTTTTACCTGATGAGTACTATAAGGCCATTCCATCTTTAAAAAATAACAAGATGATGTATATAGATCAACTTGTTGATAATGAGGCAAATGAATTAAAAAATGGCAAATGCTTCAACTTATTCAAAAAACAGGAAAAGGTCCCATTCCTGAATAGTTCTTAACTATAAACAAGATGCTCTCCGGAAATCTTCTAAACCAGCTTATAGAATATTGGGAAATATATCAAACAAAATGGGAACTAGTATACCCTAAAGCAAGTGCCGACCAAAACAAAAGGCAGAAGATATGGGTAGTCAAAAAGGATCCTAACCATAAACTGTCTTGGGGAAAATTAATATACAAAGGGACAAGAAATAAAGTAAAGATCTACATTATACTGTCAGAACAATGAAAACAACCAGGAAACAAATTTGATAAAATGCTCAGGTTGCTTGGAGGGTTGTATCCAAGAAAACAACTGTATAATAGAAGAAGATATAAATAAGATATATATGATATCATATCTCAACACAAGAAAAGGTATCAGATGAGTCCAGATATTAATAATTACAAGCCCCAAGATTTCATTAGAAAAAGCAATCAAAAGAGCAATACAAGATGATTGGGTTATAGTATGGAATTCTATCTTGTCACCCCTTTTTTAGTGCACTAGAATAGACTATGTGGATATAGAAAATTGGAAAGAAACAATTATAAAAACAAATGTTAAAAAGGAAGTATATCAAGATCACTTATTAGAGATACTTTAGCATAATCAAAGATTCAATTATAAGTTGGCCTTCTATTCAGATGGCTCACTTGTCAATCATGGAAGTGATATGATGAAAATAGGAGCAGTATGGATCCAAATTAGTGAAGCAGAAAAGGAAAGTAGATTTCAAACGGGAGTAGATAATTGGTTCTTATTAACAAGAGCGGAAATAACAGCAATAATCACAATACTCCTAGTAGTTCAATAAATAGTACAATTGAAATCTTCACAGATAGTTAAGCTTGCATCTCTAAAGAAATGTCAGTCAAGAAAGATAACCCAAAAAGAACACATAAAAGATGGCTAAAAGATAAAACTGGTCATTATTGGTTTGAATAGTAGAGCTGGTCAAAAAGAAAAACTTAGATCTAAAGCTTATCAAGGTCAAGGCACATTCCAATAATCCCTATAATAATGAAGCAGATGCTTTAGCCAAAGGAGCCCTCAACTTGCCCGCAATAGAATGAAAGGACCTCACTTCCTACAAAATCTTCACAGAAATCAAGTGGAAAGACAAGACACTAGATGATCCCATAAGACAATTTATCAAAAATATAAATGACAAGACCACAGTATATCAATGGACAGCACAGAATAGAATAAAAAAGAAATGGAATCATCAGATTAAAAAACAACAAAAATACAATTGGAATTTAGCATGGGAAAGAATGAATGAGCGTACATGGGAATATCTTTCAAAACTTACAGAGAAAGAGCTTTCTTATTAAATTTATGAGCAATAAGCTGCCAATCCTGAGTAAGCTGACAATAAGAAGGCTAGATCTGTATAAGCAAGTGAAATGTATTGCATGTGGCCTCCATAAAGAAGAAATAATCGATCACCTGCTAGAATGTCTAGCTTATAAGAAACAGATATAAGAAGCATGGAACAAAGGTCTTGAAGGGTTCTAAAAAACTTTAAAGAACTTCTACAAGAAAGATAAAAGGAAGCAGCTAAGAAGAATGTGAAACTAATAATAGAAGATAGAAAAGAATTAGAAGAAATAGATAAGTGAATATTCAGGCTAGTGGAACAAGCTTTGACAACTAGCCAAAATATGTTGAGCTTCTTTGCAGAATTGATAAGAAGCAACCTTGTTCTCAAAATGGCAGATCTTAGATGCCATGGCAAAAAACTCAAAAAAGAAGCAAGAAAATAGATAAAGAAGATACAGAGTATAGTATGCAACCAATTCCATAAGAAGGTTTGAAATGCAAGATGTGAGAAAATTATAGAATGGGAAAGAACACAGGGAATCCAAAGAAATGATAAGATAAAAAGATCTTCAAGCCTTCCTGATCCAAAACCTAAAACTGCATCATTAGAAAGAAGAGGTGCTCCATTAATAGAAAAAGAAAAATCAGAAGATCAAGGTCTCATAGGTATCTTATCAAAAGGGGTTAGATTCGGAATGAAATAGTTGGGTTTTGAGTTCTATCAGAACTGCAAAGAGTGATCTACAGTAGTGACCTGCAAGAAATGATATTAAAAGTTGGAAGGGTCTTCACCTAAACTTTTAATGAAGTGAAAAATCACTCCCAAAGTTGCACTTAGAGTAATTACTGAGATGAGTGAGCTAGTTAAAGTTTTAGCTTTAGCAATTCATACTATATGTACAGCTTACAATTGTTTAATAAAGCACATATAACTAGCCTGACAGAGGATTTAAAAAAAAAAAAAAAAAAATCAAAAATTACCATTTTTTTTTTTTTTTTTTGATAGAAAGATCAAAAATTATTATCATTTTTTTTTTTTTTTTGGCAGGAGGATTAAAAATTATTATTATTATTTTTTTTTTTTTGACAGAAGGATCAAAAATTATTATCATTTTTTTTTTTTTTGGTGGAAGAGTATATATATTTTCAACAATTTACTGCTCTAGAGCTATACACGAAATATTGTTTGTGTTAAGATGACTATTATATGATGTTGTTGCAAGAATATATGTGTTGAATTATAAATGGTTTTCTTTCCTTAGGTAAATTGCCTAAAAAGGAAATTTTTAAGGATCTGAGGGATTTGTAGAAAAAAGATTATTTTGTTGCTTCGATATTTATATGTATTATTATATCTTAATTGATTAATAAAATATATATATATGTATTTCATTCTTAAAAAAAAAAAAAAAAAAAAAGGTTCATAATAGAATATAAATAAGTTTTTATTAGTTAAAATACATGTTTCAATAATATTATTAATAAAAGAAAGAGTAAATTGATATCTTAGTTTCATACTATTTTTAATTAGATTAACCTATATTTTAAGTTTTATAAATCAATAAAATTTGAACACTAAGTCTTTAGGTAATAAAAAAACAATATTTATTTAATCTAAAATTTTTTTATTTTTATCATTCTAGTTAGATAAGATTTTAACAATAATATTTATCTTATTCAAATTAGACCTTAAAATAATAAATTCTTTAAATTGTAATATAAAAATTATTAATAGATAAAGATTCAATAGATAATATAACTAAAAAATTAATTAATATACTATAAATAAGTTTCTTAAAAGAAAGAACATAAGATATTTTTTATTATAAAGAAATCTTAAAAGTGAATTTTTGAAGAAATCTAGATATACAGTATATATATTTTAATTTCTTTTGTTTTCTTATTTTGCATATTTATGCATTTTTAGATAAACTCTTCTTTTTTTTAACTTAATCTTTTTTGCAATTTCCTATATTTCAGTGGCTTGATAGAATATTAGTTAAACTTGATATAATGTTTAGCTGTAATATGTACCATGTTGCTTAAATGAATATTTACTTTTGTATTCTTTTGATTAATAAATAAATGGTCTAACCTGGCTATACAGATAATACAATTATTTGATCATGTAAAGACTAATACTATGAAATTTTCAATTGCAATAGAATTAATTACTCATCATTTAAGTTAACCTATACAAATATTTATATAATTATATAAATTAGCGTTATAAACATTTTTCCAAAGAATTAATGCTTCATCTTAGAATTATTTTAGAATCGGCTAAGATAAAATTGTTTCAAATTTATTAATTAATACGAAATCTTTGCAATATTTAAAATAATTTCGCATCTTTAATGAAGAAAATATTTGTCGGTGATAATATACAGATACATCTATCAAGAAAAATTTCCAGTTGATTGAGTGCATGATTAAATATTCGAAAATATACAAAAGGATGTTTGTTATATGTGTATAAATAAGTTTTTAAACAGCAAGAGTGCCACTATTTATTCGATGGTGAATAGTTCAATAATTCTTCCCCGAGAAACCATGAAGTTTGATCGAGCCACTCTTCCAGCAGAAACTTGACAAAGGTTTTTCAGAAGTTGATCAATTCTCTAATTCGGATCCACGTCTTCTCAAGAAAGCTTCTTTCAAAACCATATTAATTGATTCATACTCGGAAATAGATGGTAAATGAACTGAAAGGCTATCGCGGCTGTTATAATTAGAATAATTTTGTCTCGAATCATGGATATCTGAACCTTCATCACTCATTCCAACCAAGCCTCTCCCATCTATGTCCATATTGCCGAGTTCTCCCTGCAATTCATTTATAATATGCGAGCTTCGTGTCAAATTTGCAAGGTATAGTAGAGAATTAATATTAGCATAAGGGTTAAATTCAGCATCAAGGGAAGAATATGCGTCAGATCTTGTCGATATGCGAAGTGGATGATGGTTGGATTTATGTGAATTATTAGGTTGTTGATGTGAAGATTGGGGTTTTTGTTCTTGGGTGAAATGAAAGTGATCATGATAGGAATTTTGAGTAGAGCTTTCAATGGCGTTAAAAGGAGAATGAGATGAGGGGGTTTTTGGAGAAGAGGATTCAGAATTTGAATTTTGGTAGGTGAAATCTCTAAAATGCAGAATGGACATTTGAGATGTGAAAATGGAACAAAGCGCAACACGTCGCTTTTTCATGAATAATTAGAAGAAATATTTTTCGTTGCAAAAGAATTCACAGATAAAAGGCAACTCGAGAAAGCCAGGTCACTGAAACAAGATACACTAACCTCGAACTATCCTGCTCCAAATCTAATCTCATTTTCTTTAGTTCTTTTTCTACTGCCCTCTCTGTCGTGTCCCCGTCCTTGCCAAGATAAAACTCTTGACTCTTCAAGTTTCCACCAAAGTCATTCTCATTTTCTTCACTCGAAACGCGGGACCGCTTGAAACCGCGTAAGCTACAACTGTTAAATGCGGAAACTCTCATTATGAAGTTGAATAGTTACAGTACATTCAGAGGTTTTGAGCATACGAAGCCAGGACGTCATTCTAAAAAAATGTGGTACGTAATTTGTGTAACTGATGCATGCGTGAAATAATGAGCTGTAAGTCGTGATTTCTCTTCAGTGAGGGAATTATAACAATTAACGGAATCCGATGTTTTTTTCTTTTATAGTCATTCTGAAATCAAAATTCCTCATAATTATTAAATATTCAATTCATCTTGTAAGATTGTGTATATTTGAACAGGATTTACACTTTCACGTCGAATCATTGTTAGGATCACTAGATCAGCATAAAGATTGATTTGTTACACAGATTTATGTGGCTTGGTTGACTCGCTAACTACATCCGTGATGAAAAATTCAACAAAAGAAAACAATACATCTTTCCCTAATAATATTATTATTATCCTAAACCACCCATTTGAATACTTCTTTTTTTTCAAGTTTGCATATTAAATGTCGAATCAACTAAAATCCCAACTCATTTGATATAATTATTGTATATCAAAAGGTTTGGTGTATTGTTTGGAATTTTGTCAAGAGCGTCCTTTGTGGATAAATTGATAATAATATCCTTGAGCTCTTTAGGAGTTAAAGGTTTAGTGAAGAAGTCCGATTCGTCATCAACTTGAAGAGAAAGCAAGTATGCTATCAGACCGGCGACATGAGGAGATGCCATTGAAGTTCCAGAGATGGTATTGGTGGCGGTACGAGACCCAATCCATGTGGAGGTGATATCCTTACCCTAATTTAGGTCAAACGATTGGAATTGAGTGGATAAGTTCAAAATGAGAGAACAACCTTAAGAGCGTAAATTAAAATGGAAATATATATATATGTATGTATACTCACAGGAGCGAAAACATCGACACATTTACCGTGATTAGAGAACCAGGCACGTTCGTCCTCAATGGTTGAAGCACCAACGGTTATAGATAACTCGGAAGCAGCCGGTGAGAAATCACAAGCATCACGATTGTCGTTACCAGCGGCAACGGCAAAGTTGAGACCAGCTTCAACGGCCTGATAGAATTATCGCATTTACACGGAATATCATGAATCGTATTTCTTTAGTGGAGTACAAATGATACATGGAAACTTACCGAATCGACGGCAAAGTCCAAAGCCTTACTTCTACCACCGCCCAAGCTCATGTTGGCGCCTGATCCCTTGAAAGGTTTTCCTTCCTCTCTCGCTTTTTCTTCAGCTTCTTGATGAGCTTCGGCAGCATACTCAACGCCTTTAAGGACATCCGACATGGTACCGGAACCATTCGATCGCAACACTTTAACAGCAACAATCTTTGCTTTTTTTGCAACGCCATACCTCTTACCCGCAACAGTGCCAGCAACATGGGTGCCTAATGGAAAGATTCACTGAATTAAAGGAAAAAAAAAGATACATGCATTTCGATAAAATAACGGCAATGCATACCGTGTCCATTGCCATCAATGTCTGCGTCGTTGTCAGGGATCGTCATACCCCATTGGGCACGACCTCCGAAGTCAGTATGATTAACGTTTACGCCAGTGTCGATAATGTAGACCGTAACACCTTCTCCTCCTTGTGGATCGTAAAGGTACTTGTTGAAGGTTCCAAATGTCAATGAGGGACGATGTGCGATTCTGGCCAAGCCCCACGGAGCATTTCGTTGAAGTTCAGATGCATAGACTACTTGATCTTTTTCCACCCAAGCTACCTGCGAAATTATGAAAATCCAAATTCTCAATTAGTAGTCATCATACTGCGCCGCTCGTCACACAACTATATTGGCGTTCGAAATCAGCGCCGTATTCTATTGATGTGTCAGAACTAGTTTCATACCTCCTCGCTGCTCCTGATCCTTTCTAAGACATCGTCGGTAAAGCGACCGGAATAACCCTTTAGACTTTTAAAATTATAGGTATGTTTAATACCAGATATCAATTTATCGAGGAAACCTCTCTTGGCAAGTTTGTTGTTTTCTTCGTTAACCAAGGAACGAATCCTGTGGTGATGGTTTTCGATATGCTTCCTCTCTACTTGTTCTTTGAAAACTATAATGTACGAGTCAGGAATGACTTGAGAATTAGCCGACGAGAATAAAGGTGCAAGTTGTTGTTCCTCAGAAATATAAGGTACAGCGACTGCCGAGGAGACAAATAAGGCTACAAAAAGGAGCAGCTTATTGGGCGTCATAACTAATAAAAACACGTAACGCGAGAACTCCGTTGAAATCTATAATACAAGAGAAAAAAAAAAAAAGAATAGAAGGTCAAGAGAGAGAGAGAGGTATATACAAATGGAGAAATCTCCTAGGGAAGATTTATTGTTAACAGGCGTAAACAAACAATAAATATGTACAGCTCTGTCCAATCGTTGACGCAGTTGGAGAATAGGGATTTCCTTACTGTTGCCCGTTTTTAATTAGCAGAATCGATATTTTTAGTTTGATTTTGTTCCACAATTCGAAGAAGGCGTTTTCCGAAATTGGTTAAGATGTTCCAAAGGATGTTTTGTTTCATATATGCAATTTCTTAAATATGATGCTAATAGCACAAACTTAAAAAGGCCTTACGTAAAATGTTATATTTGACCCGACTCTTGGTGAGTCACATCTGATTTTATATAGTGCGTGTCCGAACACGAGCGTATCTTTAATCCGGAAGTACAAAATTGTGAAACACACATATTTAGAGGATTGTATTTTCTTTTATCCAACAATCGTTTGTGTTTAACTTATTATAATTCAGTCAGGCGACTCTCTCACGATCAATTATTATTACCTTATCTGCACTACGCACGCATGTGTCTCATATCGATATATCATGTTGTCATTGACATGAGTTAAGACGAAATTCACTTATTCGATTACGATGATCTGATTCTTTCCTTATTACGTATTTGGGAAATTTTTTAAGAAGCAATGATGATTGATAAGAAAAAGATAATATAATAAATACTGTATATAAACAATAAAATAATAATCTTGTCTTACTGCGCAATATAAGATCTTCCGATGGTCATTTGATTGATAAAATTTTTTCACTTCAGCAGACCAATGTCAAGGGATCAAAGAGTTTACGCATTTGGATATAATGGTTTTGGACAAACCAATCCTGATACTCGAGATATTATTATCAGTTCACCAACCGACATTACGGAAATTACTGGTTGCGATAAGATAATTTGGGCCAATATGAATGCAACTTTGGGTGAAATGGTAATTTATATTAATGTCTATTTCATGATCTTAATAGATATGATCAATTTTTATTAGTGATCATTATTTTCTTTGTTCACCAAATTTTAAGAGAGATGTTAAAGGCGGTGGCGGTGCAAACTCATGGGTATTATGGGGGTTTGATCCAACACCTAACGAGATAACGTTACCAAAGCTAACCGAACTTGGAAATATTGGGAAATGTTTTGGCGATGACGACGGTATTAAAGGATTCCTTGATCCTGATGGAAGTATTCACCATATAGATTTAAATTCGAGTCAGATCAATGTAAGCAATTTCTCCAAGAAATTTGTTGACGTTGCACAACTTTGGACCAATGATGATATTGTAGGTATCACAGGTAAGTGGAATGCCATAAGGCAGGTTCTTAGAAATTTCGGATTATGATATATTATAATTGGAATTTGTCGTCTTGAGAGAATGGAAAATTGCTAAAATGGAATTCAGGAGAAAGCTCATCCGCTGAAGAAATAATAATGCAGCCTAAATATGGAATGAATGATTATTATTTCACTAATATCGCATGTGGGGAAAATCATTGCTTGGCGTTGACTCACGACGGAGAAGTATTTAGTTGGGGTTCAGGAAGGTAGAGATGGTTTATTTAATGATTCCTTAAAGAACCATATAACGAATCACATCATTCATAGTTCTTAGATATGGCCAATTAGGCCATGGGGATACACTTTCTTTAGATAAACCTAAGGTCATAGAATTTTTTCAAGGGTTGAAGATAACCCAAATTGCGTGCGGAGGATGGCATTCCGCTGCGATTTCTGGTAAAAATTAACTTCACTTTATTTTCATTTCCGGAGGGATTTATATCGTTTTAATCATAACTTGGCGTCAAGATTCAGGAGACTTGTACACATTTGGTTATAATCGCTCGGGAAGATTGGGAATTTCTCAATTGGAAATGAATATGGACCCCATAAATTGTGCTGAACCTTCGTTGATCGAAATCGGTGAAGTTAACGTGTTGAAAGTTGCATGTGGGAGTGCCCACACGGCTATAGTGACAGGTAAGTGCATTTATTTGTTCAGCTATATCCGGCATCCAATCTTTAACCAACTTTCTTGTTGTCATACAAACTAGATGATTGTCGTCTCTGGACTTGCGGATGGGGTATGCTATAGATATTTCTTTCTATTAAGACCTTGTGTTTGCTTTTCTTCTGTGAAATAATTTATCTTTAAAATTAGGAAAATATGGTCAGCAAGGACAGAAATTCGGAAAACTATCTGATAAATTTTCTTTTACACCCGTGTTCGGGGACTCGAGCTGGGACAGGAAAAAGGTTATAGATTGTTATTGTGGGCGATGGAATACGTTCGCTATAACAGTGTAGTGATTATCTACAGCATGAATTAATTCTTTGTGAATATGCATTGGTAATATAAAATTATCAATCAATACAAAAACTTGCGCTTGCATCTTTACATTGTTTCAACTTGTAAAATAAGTTATTGTAAGTATTTTCACAATCTTTTAAAAAAATGATTACTGCAAACGATATATTAGAAGGTTCACTTTCTACATTAGAATTTAATGAGAATTTTATGTTGAAGAAATCTTATTAATGTGTCGTGCTTGTCGAATTGTCGTAAACCATCAAAAAAAATCTACACTTAATAATCATCTTGCTTCATTAAAACACAGAGATGCGAAAGAAAATCACCAAAACAATTTTTACAACAAAATTCAAATACTTTAACAATTTTATTCGAAAGAGAACAAATAAACTTGGATCTTGTTCAAGAATTAACAGCAGCAAATATACCTCTTGAAAAAATCGATAAATTAAAAGATTTTTTTCAAATCGGTAAATACTTTTAATTTATACATTTATTTATTTAACAATTAGGGGGTGCAATTGTTGGTCAAAATATTTAGTTTTAGAATAATTTAATGAGCACGATATGATTAGACTATTTACAATTTAAATTAGTAGATGATATAGTTTTATTTATTAAAAATTTCTTTTATTCCTTGTTCAACATGTAAAATTTTTTTTTTTTTTTTTTTTTTAACCCGCAGTCAGGCCAATATGGCTTGTCCATTTTATTGTAAACATATTTGGTATTTACATATTTTATGACTTTCACATATTGACTTACCCATCTACAAAGTTTAACCTTCTCTAGATGTAACTTAGAGGATGATATTTCGCTTCCTTTATGACTTGGATTATCCTTTAGCCACTCAGATCATTGTCTACAGCTCATCACTGTATATCTCCCGAAGTTCTAACTGTAATTAAAAACCAAACCATTTAAACTCTTTGGATATCCAAATATTTATTATATCTACTATATTGCTTTGGGACTTTATTCATTCTGGGTCTTCTTTTTCTTCTGTCATATTTCTGGAGAAACAAATAGAGAAGTAATCAACTTCCTTAAGAACTCGATCCATTTTTCTAATCATATCAGTTGTTACTTCATGCCTTTTGAGTTTGCTAATAATTCCTTGATTTTGTTTCCATTCGATAGTAATGTTACAGCATTTGTTCCAAACTTCTTTCTTGAAGGTCTTCTTCATTTTTTCACAAAATTTGCCAATAGTCTCTTGTGTTGTTGTTGCTGAAATCTTGAGGGCTTTGTTCAATATATAAATATAAATGAATTAATTATTTATATTTTACATAATAATTTTAGATCAATATTTTCTTCTTATTTAAAAATAAAAAATTTTAATTTAATTATAATTATTCTATTACCTTTATCTGATAAAATTTATAATTCAAAATTGCTTTTTATATTTGTTAATGTATTTCTTTTTCTATTATTTTATTATAAAGAAAAAATATTGTCAATAGTAATATAACAATTAAAAAATTAATATAAATTTTTCATAATGAATAAAAAAAATATTTGCAAAAAGTTTTATACTTTTATATTAATAGTCTTACTACTTTTATTAAAACAATTTAAAGGATAACTTCAAGAATCATCTTTATTTTTCTACTTTTGTTTATAATTTTTTTTTATATAAAAGTTTGGTTTTTAGTAATTAAGAAAAATCAAAAACATCTTTTTTTATTTATAGTAAAAAAGTTCTAAAAAAAAACCAATAGTATAATATTAAAAATTTATTTTTTGAAATATAGATATAAAATAAAAATGAACAAAAATCTAAACCTTAAAAACTTTTTTATTTATTATTCTTATCTCTTATAGTTACTCATTTTTCAAATTTTTCAAATAATTTTATTTACTTTAGTTTAATCTTGAATTTTGAAATAATATAAAATTAATATAACTTTTATTAAAGATGATTAATTAATAAAAAATATATTAGTAGTAGAATATAAACACATTTTTACTAGTTGCAATATATATTTTAATAATATCATTAATAATTAAAAAATAAAATCTTATTCTTATTTCAAAACTCATTTTTTTTATCCTCTGACTATATACAAAAAAAAATATTTATAATAAGTTTTTATACTTTTTTGCTAACAAAATCTTAAATATTTTCATTAAAACAATTTAAAATATGATTCCAAAAGTCACTTTTACACTTTCCCTCTTGTTTATAAACTCCTTCCCTCAAAAATTTGACTTCTAGTGATCAAGAAAAGTCAAATAACATCTTCATTATCAATAGCAAGAAAGTTTCTAAAGGAAAAAAAACTAACTGTAAAGTATTTAAAGGTTTTTTTAATATATGAAGTAAAAGATTTATTTTCTCTTTTTGAATTGTCTTATCTCTTTAAAACTTACACTTTTATGATTTTCTAAAGAATTTTGCCTACTTTAGCTTGATTCTAAATTTTAATTAATATAAAACCTTATCAAAAATAATTAATGACACAAAACATATTAATTTCTGAAATATAAACAAGCTTCTATTGATTAAAATCAAATATTTCAATGATATTATTAATAATTGAAAAGAAAGATCTATAAAAAAGGTATCCTTCAATTGAGCAAGTTCCTAAAAAAGATAGTTATAATATTAAAAAACAAGCAAAAGATATAATACATAGTATTCCTATCTTTTTATCAAGTTTCTCAAGTGATATGAAAGCTTTTTCAGAAAAAAAGTTAAGATCTCCAAGCTTTTATTCCAGTTAGGTAAAGTTTCTACAAAGGTTTTTTTATTCTAGTTAAGCTAACTTTACTGTAATATGGTATTGGTACTAGTTTTGTAATAAGTGAATTCATATATCAGTAAAAGGATAAATTCCTTAAACATTTTTCTTGAAGTTTCTATACTCAGGAATGGATAAGTTTCTCAAATAATTCAAAGTTCAAAGAATATCCCAGTTAGATAAATCTCTTTTGAAAAAAGGTTGTTTATTTAAATTAAAAATTTTTAGAGAGTTTTGAATTGGTTTTTTTTTTTTTTTATCTTTCCTAACATATAATTTAACAATTTATTGTTTTTTGAAATAATCTATAGTAACAAATTGTAAATGATAATTCTGATAGATAAAGAATATAACCAATTCATTAAGGAATACAATATTGTTCTCAAAATCAAATCTTAAATATCTAGTTTAGATTTTGTTTTGTTTAATTCAAACTAATTTAGTGGACTCTTCATATTTTTTAAGTAATATGGTTCTTTAACTAATAATATATAAAAACAAATTAATTATCATATGAATAGTTAAAAAAACTCTTTTTGCTGATCCTCCTTTTTCTTAAAAATTTCTTTTTTTGGCAATTTTTTTGAAAAAGAAAACCTGGTTAAATACACAAGGAAAAACAACATATCTTTCAAACCAAGCTACCAAGCTTTAGCAATACACATACAACAAGCCCTTCAGAAACATCAAAGAAAGAGGTATACATTGTTTTATTAATTTTCTTTTACTTCTTTTTCTTAAAATTTTTAGGAGAAAGAAAAGATACCTGTAAACTGATTCACAGTCAGAAAAAGGGAGCCAATATCAACTTCACACAGTTTACAGCCAGGCCAATGCAGGTTAACACCTTTCTTGACACTGTAAAGAACCCAGGAAGCAACTAAGTTTACTTGATAAATCAAGTTATTTTAGTCACTCAAAGGCCCAGAAGGATATCAAAGCTCCCCAAGAACAAGACAGTTTAAACGTACATACACACAAAAACAACATACCTATTTTCCATCTTGTTATGTGAATATGATCACGTAAAAGTGAATAGGCAAAACAAGTATACACGTAAAAGTGACAAACAAAACACATACATACACATATAACTTGTGATCCAAACAAGTTGATTGACATTCCATATAAACACAACAACAACTTGCAAAATTTGGATAGAATCTTCAATATCAACAAATAAATTTATCAAAACAACACAACAAGATTTTTCCATAGTACCTATTCAAAAATATAAACAACAATAACCTCAGAAATGTTTATCCGTGATCCAAAAATAGAATAACTGACAAACATAAACAAGCGATCACATGATCTATTAACAAATCTAAACCAATAGCAGATATGAATAGAGCACAATGTATATTACAGATTGTTAACAAAAGAGAAGAGGATATAGTAAACACATTAATCAACCTCTAAAAACAACATGATGAACACTCTACTCTATAGGCTTCACAACAACTACTTAAACAAAGAAACTATAAATCCAGTGGACCAGAAACCTCGTCACCAGAAACATATACCATTCTCGATAGTATTATATCTAAGATACTAGGAGTAGATGTAATAACCTTTCACAAGGAACGAATCCTAACTCAACATATTATACTGTATATCTATAGCAACAAGGCAAAGGGATTAAAGAGGATCTCCTACAACCCTTCATTGAAGATAAGCTCATGGAAATCATCAATAATCCTGAAATTCAGCATGAACCAGAGTGATAACCAATGGAGATTGTTGAACAAATAGATAATGAATCAACAATAGACAATGAAGTAACAATGATATGTGCACAGGAA
>CAJVPT010000908.1:0-24840 GCA_910592055.1 Acaulospora colombiana | reverse complement strand
GGATACAAAATCAAGACCGAAAGAAAGGAAGCGTTGAGCAAGACACTGGATCCGAGTAGGTGATAAGTACCTCAGACGGTTGCAAGAAAATAATCAAGAGCACGAATAGATAAGTTCCTCAGACAATCAAGAAGAAGAAGGATATCTCAGAAGAGTTGACTTCTAATGAAAAGAGGTTTCCAGCAGAGGTCCTTTGGAGGACATGGAGCACTTTTAATTTTTCTTTTCTTTTCATTTTCATGTAGCACAGTTGTGCATTTCTAGATATCCCTTTCCTTTTATTTTTCTTTTCCCCTTTTGTAGTTTCTTGAATTCAGTTCCTTGGAGGATAATAAGCAGTGACAACCTGCTAGCAATGATAGGTAAGTTAGGAGGTTCTTTACCCAAAACTTAGTTCAGAGCGAAATATTGTCCCCGAGGTTGCATTTAGAGGCCAAAGCTCTTTTGAGAATTGATGGCTGTTGACGAGTGTGTCAGTACAAGCTTTTAGTTTAGCCATGATGCAATTGCCTTATGTATCTCAATTGGTTTTCATATGATTAATAAACACACAGTACTGACCTGGCCAAGGGTTTAAAAAAAAAAAAAAAAATTTTATTAAACCAAAAGTATCTTAAGGAAATATATGCAATAAAAATGATATATCTTGATCCCCTCCTTAATTATAATGAAAAAAAAAAATAAAATAAACGTAAATATTTGAAAAAACAAATCTCTTGCTTTCCCATATACCTGCAATCGATGCTGCTTCTTGTCTTCCAAGAATAATAAAAAAAAATGAAGAAATAATAGTTTGTGATAGAACTTCTAACAAGGTGATACTGGCTGTATACTATAATCATATCGGTTCTGATATACTTGAACTTATGAAAAACACAATTATCAATATGTTTGTTTTGTATTAACAAGTTGCCCAGTTATCAGAAATCAAAGAATTGAATCAAGGTATCTTAATAGCTACAGGGTGTACAGTGTGTAATAAACTTTTTGAAATTCTTCATTTATTTATAACTTAATAAAAAATTATCTAAATAATATAAAAATTTAAATATATATTTTTTAAAAGTTATAAAATAAGGTTACTTAAGACTATTTATATAAGTTTTATATTATTTTATATTAAATTTTTTATTTAAATTCCAAAAAAATTACTTATAAAATTGATTTATAAATTTTTTATTATTTTTTTACTTGAACTACTCTTTCCCGTTCAACACATTTTCAAAAACAAAATTTTCTTATAAGAAAATTTTCACAAAAGTAAACAATGAAGTGAAGTTTTTACATATAAACCAATATTATGACAAACATTTCTGTAGAGATTAATCTTCCCTATGGCACTGTTTTCAAATACTCAGGACCTACTGAACAGTTATCTCAAGTCAAGGAGCTTTTCACAAAATGGATAGAAAGGGCCTCCTCTGTTTGCTTTAGTAACTCTAAACGAACTGCCACTCCCACCCAGCAAGTAAACACTGGCTCTTCTAAAAAGAAGAGAAAATGAAGACCACGTAAAAATCAGCTTCAAGGGGGAAAAAAGCCAGGTTTACCTGCTTACAAACAACCAAATATTAAATAACCTCCACCTCCAAAGGCATGCAAGTGTACAGTCTGTGAAGAAGACTTCACCAGTCACTCAGCAAGAAAGAGACACTTCAATAGTATATATAAACTCGTAGTTATGGAAGTTAAGACGTCAAAAACTTCAAAAAAGAAGTGAAAGGTCACCTATCTTACTGCTGTGGACAATGCAACAATACTTATCAATACCGATATTGATAATCTCAATATGAATATAGTCATTGGTGCCATCAGATCATTAGGACAAGATAAACCAGACAATTACCTGCTCTATTCGAATTGTAGATCAATGCCAGGTAGCTCATTTTTAGTAACGAACTATGATCCTATCAACAATTCTTTTGGTTTAATTGTAAGGGGCTATGCTACACATGAAACCTTATCTACTAGTTAGCTAAATGATCTTCTTAAAGATTGGGCAAATAAGTGAATTTTTGATACCGAATTGTACTCCAGACACAAGAGTATCTTAAAAGATATTCTTATTTAAACAAGTCTAACACAAAAAAGTAAACTGCACACCGGTCATATGTCTATCAATATATACTTGTTGGGGGTTTTGCAAGTCTAGTGATCAGAAGATCTTGGTGGGAGAAGAAATTCACTGGCACCACACCAAAGTATTAAAAATCTTTGATACAAGTTAGAGTATACAATGGTCTGATAACCAAATTACTTTTAAAAATTGTTTTGAGAAAAATGAAAATAATATCGCATGTTCTTCCTTATTGGTTATTATATATAGTAATTATATAATTAGATAATTTTATTTTACTAAAAATAGTCTAGCTATAGTTATATAATTAGTTTATGTAACAATACTGCAATATGTAACATATTACTTGTATTGGTGTATGAGTTTGGGTGTGTTTGACATCATATAATATATTTAATAAAGAATATGGTCACATTTAGCCAAAGCAGAAATAATCAAACACATTCAGGAAGCCAACATATGGGACCTGCTCTTAAGAGGAGCCATCAACAAAAAAGTTATAGAAGTTTTTAGCAAGTTCCTAGTCCCAGGGAAAATACATGAAGCCTTAAAAATTTATATCAACAACATCCGATTCATTATATATAATATATAGATCGACAGATGCAGCTACCTACAACTATGGGAAAAAGCACAAGGCATTACAAGAAAAGATAAAAGAAAAAAGGAAAAGCAAGCCAAGAAAAACAGACCCATCCTAGATCTATCATTCACACTGCACCTGGAAATCCCCACAGAAACATTGGAAGTCATTTTTTAAGGTCTAACAACAATATATGACATTTTCAACTACACACCTTAATGGTGCCTAGGTACATTAGTACCTTCCATAGAGGACAACAATCTACAATGGGTATAATGTAAATTGTATCAATTGGTTTTTTGTTTTGCTACACATAGAAACAGTCTACAAAATTGCTTTGTAAATAAGAGTACATGTAATGCATATAATCAATAAAATAGGTAAAGTTGTGTGTGAAAAAAATATATATATATTTTTACTATATAAAATCAGTATAGAAATTTACTAAAAAATTTTTTACTTTTTATAGTTCAATGAAAATTTATTTATTTTATATAAAATTTATAAATAATTTTTTTATAACTCAAAAAACAAAATTAATTAATATTTTTATATAAAATAACATAATAAATTTTTTAAAATTTATTTTTTAAAAAAATTTTTATAATCATTTTTTTATAAAATTTTTTGTTTATAAACTTAAAATTAAAATTAATAAATAAATTATATAATAATTTTAATGTTTGTTTTTACATTTTTTTATATTTATGCTTTATAAAATATATTATAAAGTTTTAAATAATTTGAATACTTTTTTATTAATTTATAAACAAAAATATGTATTTTAAAAAATTCCAAAAAATTTTGTTATATACTGTATATTTAACTAAACTTAAGTTTTTAATTTTTAAAACTTTATTAATATTAATGTTTGCAGGTATCTTTTAATAAGAGAAAGTAAAATTTTTACATATGTATATAACATACTTGTTGAATTATGAGGATTCAAAATGCAATATTTGTAAGAAAAAAAAGTCGTAGCGATGAACAGTTTTCTTTTCAACTATGCCATATATATATTTCCTAAAGATGTGATCTCAAGTATATAAAAAAAAATAGAAGAATATGATCTACCTAGGTTAAATGGCAACAAATATGGTACTACTACAAAGGAATTGTAGTTTCTTTTATTAATAAAAAAAATATATTTAAATTATTCTTTAGGTCTATATGGGACCTATGTAACCTAGAGATATAGCAAATTTGTTCACATCAACTTTAATTTTTTGGATTATGCAATTATAGCTACTTGCCTAAAAGGAATATAGTCTGTTAATAATAAAAAATTTATCAGTAGTGAAGCAGATTTTGATGGTGGCAACTTTTATATGGTTAAATGGAAAATTAAAGTTGAAATAACAGATATTTTTTAAATATTACAAATTATTAAAAATTTAAATTAAAATTGTCATAATTTTTATTAGAAAATACTTTTTATTACTGATCAGAGAATAAATTGTGTGACCTACGGGTTCATAGTGCAGAGATTAGTACTCCATAGGTCAGATCACAAGATCCGGTTTAAATTCCATCCAAATACATAACAGATCGAGGAATTGAATCCGTCCATTGTTGTAACTGTAAACTAACCGATGTTTCTAAATATAGCATCCAGTCTATATCTAAATTGTGATCAAGTTGTGATCCGAATTAGATAGGATCATCATTGATACAACTGCATTACCAGAAATAGTAGTAAGAAGAGTAGATACCCAAACTGGTAGCATGCCTCTCAGGACCAAAACAAGAAAATAACTCGTCCGGGGATACAAATGGCTTTATACAAAAACTTGTACACAAGAAAAGGACTCTTTTAATTTAAGCCAGTCCCAGTCCTCATGCATGTGGTGTGCCAGGTTTCACAGACTTGACTATCAGGAGGCCTTGGTGGGAGAAGAAATCTGCGGACCACTCCGAAGAATCAAAAACTGGGATTCAGGATACTGAATTCAACAGCCTGATAACTAGAATACTCTTAAAAAAAATTGTTCTAGGAATAATTAAGATGGAATTGTGCAGGCTTCCAGTTTGTTGTTGGGCTAGTAGTAGTGATACATAGCATTAGTTAAATATATATATAGCTATCCATATAGATATGATTTATTATAATATACAGTATATGTAAAACTACTCATTTGTAATAACATAATAGTTTCAATTAATGAAATTACAAATTAAGCCTGTGACCCTTAGGAAAACAATTCATATTCCAAGCTATATATAAACAATAGAAAACTAGACTTGATAAACATCAATGAAACTTTCAACCTGGGAGTCCCTAAGCTAGAAGAATTAAGAGCCATACAACATCAGTTCAGAGGATACCAGCAAGTAATAATATATACAGACAGATCAGTATATGACCATGGCAGCAAACCATATATGGGTTTTGGCTGGGTCATCAAGGATAAAGAAGGGAGAGAATACATCTTCCAGGAGTAGACAAAGTTGCATGCATCATCCACAAGGGCAGAGCTCATAGCCATAGTAACAGCAATCAGTATTTTAAGTAGGGACACTATAGTTTAGCTATACACAGACAGCCTCAACACAATAACCAATCTGGCAGACACACCAGACAATCATAGACCAAGAAAAAAACAACATCCAAATCAAACAATCCTAGATACATACAATTATATAAAGAAGCACCTGGGCCTAACCATAACCTTTCACAAGATCAAAGCATATACAGGCGTCCCCTTAATGAAAAAGCAGACAGACTGTTCAAAATTGATCCCACATTACAAGATATAAAATCCAATAGGAGAATCATCAACATCAAGGAGCACCACCAGGAATCACCACTGGTTAACATCTAATGGGACCAAACACTAATAGACACATCAGAGAAGAATATAGTAAAAAAAATCAACAAAGCAATAAGACTCACCAGATAGCAGCTATTTAACAGAATCCAGAACAGCTTCACAGAGGACGATCTCAGAAATATACAATGGAAACACACATTCGACAGCCTCCATCCCTCCAACATAGAAGAATAGACCACATCAAACAAGGATCACCACTTAAGAAAATTCAGCTTCAACCTGTGATATGAAGAACTACCAACCAGGAGTAAACTGTACAGCAGACACCCTTCAATCTACAAAGACAACAAATGCCACAAATGCAAAAAAACAGAAGATACCACCCATTCTTTTCTATGCAACAACCAGAAGGACAACCTAAGAAAGAACTTTCAAAGAATTTTGATAAAATATATAGCTCCACACATTTGCAAAGAACACAAACAAGACTTTAAGAACATTATATAACAACGTATCCACCTGAATACTCTCAGGACTTTCAAGCTACTCATTAGGGAAGCAGTCATAAAAGAAATCCCAGGAACACTCAACAAGCTAATAACTAGCAGCAAGACAATCGCAACAGTTATCATTATATCATTAACACAATGAGAGGATAGAAAGAACTTCTACATGACATCTGAAAAGTATATTGTGAAGAATCTCATACACAAGCCCCAAGCCTCCCAACAAACAGGACAACAAAATGAATCAAACACACCCAAGACAGGCAGCAACAGATCCAAAAGAACCAACTTGATCAAACAGCAAAGGACCAGAATGTAAATATGATCAGAATAGTCAATAGCTATACAAATGAATACATAAGGTACAACACCAACATCTTCACACTATTATCATTTCATCTAATAACTAGCATGGCCTTGACATGTTAGTTTCTTTCCCTCAAAGAAAGGACAACAAGCCGTGAGGTAGTTTATAGCTTATCAAGTTTTGTTATTACTAAAACTACATCTCTGTACCTTAGCACTAGCTACACTGTATAAATGTAATTTGAAAACAATAATAAAATAAGGCTGAGCCAGTTAAAAAAAAAAAAAAGAGAATGAATTGCATAGTACTATAATATTACCGATAGAAGGCATAACTTGTGGGTTGTTTCAAAATTTAATTAAAAAAACAGTATCAGCTATAAAAAAATAAAGAGAAGGTAAAAAAGAAGCATATCATATGGATTACTGATATAATCAATTATTGACAGATCAACATGCTTTGCAAGTACTTGAAATATCGATAATAAAAAATAAAGAAAAAAATGATATAGAAAATCAAGTTATTTTAAAGGATACTATCTATAATAGGGAGTATATTAATATAGAAGCAAACAAATAATTATGGATTGAATAAATGAATTTATTTAAATTTAATAAAAAAAATTTTTTTAAATTTAAAGTTAAAAAATATTTCTGAAAGGAAATATACTAGTTAAAATTTTTTTTATTAAATGAAGCTAGATTAATTTAAATATATTTAATTTAATTTAGTTAAATTAATTAAATATGCTTTAAAATAAGTTCAAAATGTCCTAAATCAGCTTCAAATTAATTTTGCATCAAATTGTATTTGAATCAGATCAAACTGTTATGGTTTTGAATCAAATCAGATTAGTTTAAAATGAATTAGATCTATATCCAATCCATATTTATAAAAATCAGATCAAATTGAATCTAGTTAAAATCTGATCTGATTCAATTCATTGTAATTACTGCTTATTAGATATCACTGTCTAACCAGGATATAATAAATTAGATAACACAGGTCCTAGTCAGTTTTAACATTAGGACAAAAGAAGTTATAATATCTGTATTATCTGAAATATATGAAACTATCAAAAGAATACAGAAATGATATTGATCAGCTCAAGATTCTGCTAGTCTAATATAGAATCCATCTCTTCTTAAACTACTATACTTATATACTGTATATATTAAAAGACTTCAGTTATTTATATCTATCATTAAAGTTATTAGAGGAATAGTACTTGTTTAGCTTGGGATTGTAAGAAAGCTAAATACTTATAATGAAAACTGCTTGAATAGATATGTTTGGAAAAGGTCTAAGGTTTTTTTTGATCAAAGAAAACTCTTATAGGCCATATTTGAAGAGTAGTTAAGAATAATTGTTAGAAGACTCAGATTACTACTAGGCTTATCAATAGTTATCAAGAGCTCTACCTTAAATTACATGAAGATTAAAGTATCAAAGGACCTAGCATTTAAAGAAACTAAATATGACAAGTATATTATATAAGATTTGAATATATTCCATATCAAGATCCAATTATATTCTATGAAATATATTATAAAAATATCACTGAAATAGAAAATAGTAGTTTCTAGTGACTCTTTGAAATACTAGATAGTAAGGTAGCTAACAAAGATAGTACTTACTAAGAATAGATAAAATCAGATTGTATTGAATAAATAAAGGTAGTATAGTTAAAATAGTTATAAGTATAGCCTCTTATACTGTAATCTAATCTATACTTCACAAATATTCTAAATCAATAAAACTTAGTCAATACAACTAATAAAAAAATAATTAAAATTAAATAATATCAAATTTTTTTATTCTAATTTTGATTTTTTAATAATTTATATTTTTTATTAAACCTATTTTTATAGATTTATCAAAAAATAAATAAAATTTAATAATATATAATTGCTTTCAAATGTTTAAGTTTACTTACTATATTTTATAAAAATTTTAGCTTTAAAAATTTTTAAATCATTAATCAAACTATTAAAAATTATAATATTTATATATATTATATTTTAATATTTATTTTATTTCTTATATTTTTTTTAAAAAAATTGCATAATTATAGGATCTTTTCCACTAATCATCTGGTGCAGTAAGAAGGCACAACGCATAAAAACCTGTACATACAAACAAGAGTCTAAAAGTTTGACATGAACTCTGTACAGAGTTTCCGGAACAAGACCAGCTCCATACAAAACTATTACAATAAAAATTTCCTTAGTAAGAATAATAGAAAGGCTGCCCAAATTTTGAAGATAATATCGAAACTGTAACCATGACCCATGGTGACGAAAAAAAACTAAAGAACCCTTAGACAACACTTACATCAAAGTCAACAAACAACTTGTCATGAAAATAAAACACTCAGACACATTTCTGAACCTGCAAACTAACAACAATACAAAGAAAGTGGCTGACAATCTATATAAACTGCACGAAAATAATCATACCATATCTGCTGAAACTACACTGCAACCTGAAATGGAAAAATACTTCTGTATATCAACAACAATAACAACCTGGCCAAGGTTAGCAGATTATATAAACAAGTAATAAAGATTAATCTTTTCTGGCTCTCTCATATAGATCATTCTTTTTCAAGAACTTAATTAGCAATAAAAAATAACCGATTACTAATCAAATTATCTGACTTTTTCAAGAACAACAAGCAAGAAAAAATAGCCTTGGTCAAAACTGAACTAAAAGACTTAGAAGAATTAATCAACACAAGAATGATTCAAAGAAAGACAAGCAAGGAAGTCCATATGCTCTGGATGATGAAACATCTGTAGCAAAAGCATATAATTGGATCATTGGTATCACCTCAAAAAAGAAACTAACAATAAGAACCTGATCTACAAACAACTGCCACATCAATGGGATTATAGTATAGGATATTCCACTTCAAATTAAAACTCAAGATATTCACAATAATTTCATCAAATTTGACAAGATACAAAAAATTATCTTGAAAATAAATACAATATGGCAAACAGCAACAGTACAATTTACCTCATTCCAAACTAAACAATAAGCTCTCACAAACTGATCTACATATATTGAAGTAGAGACAATAAGGGTTTTTGATATAAAATGGATACTTGAACAAATGAAAAACTGATAAAGTCACACACTAAGACTGTGCAACTTTCCACCAGATACTATAGCATATGATCTTAGAGAACTAGTTACAGTAGTTAATGGAAAATCTTGCTATATACCATACATACAATAACAATTACAGAAGAAGATATATAATAATTTTTTTTTCCAAAAAATGGACCTTAAAACAATTATCAATTCAAGTTCCACTTTACAAGATGTTGAACTCAAATGGATTACTATGCAAATCAAAATATACACAATATGTCAATCCACAGAGCACCTAGTAATAAACTGTCACATTTATTAATAGTAAAAAGAAAAATTCAAGTTGAACAAAATCATCACTAAAAAATTCAGCAAGCTATATAAGAAATTCACACTAGCCAAAACTGGCAATATAATAGCCTTAACAATTGCAAACAAACACAAACTCCCAGCCCAAGGAAAACAACCTTAAAGATTATTATATACAGAAATAACTAAGTAGATTACAAAATTAGAAGGTTTCAACAGTACAAATAATTAAAATGATAACAATATCTACAATATACTACAAAAAATTCTAAGAAAAATTGATAATATTGAAGACCAGCTTACAGACATCAATGACTGCATTGAAATTTTAGAAACCTATTTTAACAATCTTTCACTTGACAATAATTATGAACCAAGCTTAAATAAATATCAAATAGAAAACACTGATTAGGACAAACAAAGGGAAAGACTTTCCACTCTGAAAACTCAAACATAGTCTATCACTCTGATTGAACAAGTATGCAGTTAACAACAATCTATTCAAAACAATATCTATCAGATGTATTATAAGTTTCAACTTGCTATAAAAAACCTAGGATATAGTATAACAACAATCTTACATTTAATCATGGACAACAAACAACTCCCAATAATCTTGAACTCTGATGATAGATATAATAAATATGAATTGATGGCCTTCAAAGGTACTGAAAAATATTCTAAGCACTCTTTCAGTTAATACTATACCTTCTCCCTAATGAACAACTTATTCTCTCCCTTAATTATTACACCCACGAACAACTGACTAACTCCTATAAACAAATCTTTTGCCAAAATTAGCCATATATAAATAATAGTGATAAAAATAACAAAACTAAAATAAACAATACAAACCTTACTGGGTCATTATCATACTCAACTATCAAGGTCTTAACAAACTGGACAAGAGAAAAATGTAGATGGAAATGTGGAAATAAAACCAATGGAACGTCATAATATCTACAGAAACAAATGAACTTGACAAATTATACACTTGGAAAAACAAAAAATTCATTATATAGTGAACATATAGCAACCACACTAAATCCAGGATGGATATAGCTATAAAACAAAAAATAGCTGACCATATCATTGACAAACAGATACTGGAAGATCACATCCTTTGCATTAACCTAGCCTTTCCAAAGAAAAGATTTTACAGAATCATAAGTATTTATTCAGTCACCAAACCAGGCAAAGAAAAAAACAACATTCAAAAACAAATAATCCACCTTGCCAAATAACACAATAGGAACAACTGGCACACAATTATTGCTGGGACTTCAATATATTTCTCAACCCATGATTAAACAAATTCAGCACTACTCAGAAAATCTACAAGAAAATGAACAACATCTTCTTTAACTCCCTTGAGGAACTTGGCTTTATTGATATATTCAAATATTATAATCTATTAATACAAAACTATATATTATCATTACAATATATGTATAGTAGAATTGATGGAATATAAATAAACTTTAGATCTATTTGGATCTTTATAGATGCATATATCCATCAAAACTAGAAAGACATCATTTCCACTGATCACAAAACATAAACTAGCATTTTGGAGATATGACAAATTGAAACACTGTACACATACATAAAGAGACTCAGTAGAAACACAAGATATAACTTGTTCAACACAGATCCAAAGGCATGAAGTTACTTCAAAGAAGACATGGAAACCTTTGCAAAGTCCTAAAAGGCTAACATCAATAATAAGAAACTCTCAATAAATGACAACTGGAAATCACTCAAAGAAGCATCCTCTCACATATGAATAAACATATTAGAAAGATTAAAGAGAAACAATATCAACAACCTAGACCAACCCCAAAGCCAAGACTGATTATTCTAATTTAATTCTTGAAACTCAGGAAAGAAGCAACCAAATTCAAAACAAACCCAATCAACTAGAATCATATAGAAGTGTAAAATCTCCATCAAGCAGTATCACAAATACTACCAATTTCAAGATTGACTCACAACACAGAACCAAATGTCTATATTAAAATCCTCGAAAAACAGATACATAATAAAAAGGGACTTCAAATCAAATTTCTATATACAGATCCAACAAGATATATGAATTCTTAAAGTTACTAGAGAAAAATGGATAAGTCTAGATAAGAAACATATGATCAGACCATTCAAACAATTCAAAACTTAGAATAATCACCAGAAAACTTATTAAAAAGGAAAATAACAAAAAAGAATCATAGTTTTTTAATCCACTAAAATTAAATAGACTATCAGAGACCATTTTGAACAATATACCAAAAGCAAAAACATAATTAATCACAAAGGTACAATTTGGGAACAAGAATATAAACCCATCTTTATCATAAATAAAGAATGGTATACTAGTACAACACAGGCTATTACAACAAAGAAAGTTAAACTTATCATATCAAACACCAGCATCAAATTAGCAGCAGGACTATTCAATATCCCATATATTGTCTTCAAAAAATTAGAACCATATATGATCACCACACTCACAAAATTCTTTAACAAGATTCTGAACACAATGAACATTCCTATAAAATAGAAAAAAGAAACCATATACCCAATTCTGAAACCAAATGACTAACAGTATGACATTAATATAAACCATCCAATAACTCTCTTGGAAACTATCAAAAAAATCTTTACTAAGATCATAACAAATAGGATATCAAAAGTATGTACAGAACATACCATACTCTTAGAGTATAACTGGGCAGTCTTATCCGAATACAGAACCAAATAACCTATTACTATCATTAATAGTATCTTAGAAGATACACGGGAACAAAAAAAGCTCTGTCATTTACTTTTCTAAGATATGAGCAAAGCCTATGATACAATTAATATACAAAGACTCATGCTGGCTCTAGAAAGAATCAAGATATTAATACAAATAAGAAATATTATAGAAGCATGTTTTGTAGATAGACAAAATACTGTTATTACATATTTTGAGAATACAGAGCTATACAAGATATAAGAGAGTATTGATCAGGGTGATGTGATATCACCTATCCTTTGGAGAATTTATTATAATCCACTTATTAGCCAGATCAATAAGATAAAAGGGCATATATTCCATTCTCCCAAAAACATGATGGATCCAATATCAAAGACTAGAAAAATAAATATTACCATTGCAACATATATAAACAAAACAAAATTTATAACACAAAACAAGGAGGAATAAAGCTCATAACCAAAATCAACAGCTCTTTTTACCAATTAAATGACATCACGATAAATTTCTTAAAATCTAAACTACTTATTATCAATGATCAGAAAGGACTTATCATATTTCAAAACTATCTTATTCAACTTGTATCCAACAAAAATGTCATCCAAGTCCTAGAAATCTGGCATGAAGAAAAAGGAAGGAAAGACTATCAATATCAACTCATTAAGAAAAAAGTTAACAATATATGCTGGATCTTGAGAAGTAAAAAACTCACAGATAAAATGTATAGACACATAATAAACCACATACTATTCTCTCAGATCAAATATTTACTTTACAACTTTATACTATCAAAGAAGGAAATAATCAAAATTGATATCAAAATAAAAACAAATTTTAGAAGAAGAGTCAAACTAGCAACCACATATTTTAATGCAATACTATACCTTGCCACATTATACAATATAATGGAATTGGATACTAGACAATAATAGAAATTTGCAAATGATTTCCAGATACTATATAAAGTAGAAAATAGTACTAGAGCCATAATTAGACTCAGAATCCAAAAACTATAATATGATACCTGGCAAAAATTCAACATCACAGAGAGGTGCCTTAAGATATACAAGTCTGGACACAACTTTATCCAATATGGCTTAAGACTCATATAAAAAATAAACATATAGTTCCAAATGATCTGAATAAATTAGTAGATACATTTAGGCAAACACATAGAATGCATTATGATGATAGACTGGATAAATCTACATCAACAATACCTCAAGAAACACAAAATATACTAGATGCAGCAAATCCTTGATATATTTCAAGCAAAAATAATTTAGTAGCACCAAGTCAGTTACAATAATACCATGATAAACAAGAGAAAAGAACTTGGCTGGTATCAAGACATTTGTGCCAAAGCTAACAAAATACTAATTCAAGGTATAATAGTATCAGGACTCAATCCACTAGCACAGATATACCTCAAAATGCAAAAACCTAAATGCAAAAAATGGTTTTTCTTCAAAAAAAAAAAGAGACTGATAATAACTAATCAAAAAGTAAGTCACAATAGTGATAAAATCAAATTGAGCACTTCAAGGTCACAAATAAATTATTAGTGGAACTATACAAAAGCTGTTACCTTATCACCCATATAGACTAATTAGGATCCAATTGTTGCATCGAGATATTAACAACACCTCTGATTACAGTTCCTATTATAAAACTATCAAATTTAACTTTAAAACACATGGTTCACTCAAAAAACAGACTGTAAATGTCCCCTAGAGCTGAAACAAATAGTGGTAATAATCAAATTCCACACTGAAAGTATTAATAATAACTTAGAAAATCTCAAATATAAAGCTACTAAAACAGATTCTAAGAAGTTAAGAAAACTTATACAGATGCATAATGACTATATCAAAGAAACTCAAAATGAAATAATAAATTTCTATATATATACATGGAAGCTACAAAAGTGATGAGGAAGACAAAATAGAAATAGGAGTTCTATTTCTTTCCAACAATGAAAAACAACTGGAGCTTACTGTAATATTTACTAATCAAGGATTGGCTTACAGATAATTAGTCATTTTTGCATGTATGACAGCTGGAAAAAGAAAATCACTAACCATACATATCAATTCACAAATGCTTATTCAAGATTATAGCAAATTAATAAATGATCAAAAAGTGATCAAATGTTAAGAAAAATGTATATTACTTAACCTTTAGCATATAATTAACACTTTTCAACAAAAGATAATTTGAAACAAGATATCAAAAAGAGATGACAACCCCTTTTACAAAAGGGCAGATATACTGGTATACAAGGTAGCAACAAATAATAATACTGAAGACATAAACACAATTCTTAGCACATGCCTATAAGAAAACTACTTATAACTATATTTCAACAATAATATGAAAATTACTAACTCATCTGCAGGTCCATTAAGCAAATTTTTCAAGTACAACTCACAATTGATTAAAACAATCTTAACAGAAACACTAATATATATCAGCAGATTCATAAGGAAATAGATTAAAAAACCAGTCTCATATTTAGCCACCCACAAAACTCACAAATTCACAAACAGACAGCTGGGATCATCAACAATGTATTTTCTCAATTAAATTATGGAATAAAGAGCTGTCAACAATGGATAAACTACAAAAGTGCCATCCAAATATATATAAAACAGTCAAATGTTACAGCTACACTAATATAGAAAACAATGACTATATATTTATCTATCTATAACACAGAATTAATATATATGAAGAAATCAACAAAAACATATATAGAAAACTACAATATAGGAAAAATGAGAAATCCCCTTCAATTACATATACAAAGATAGAGCTTAGTACAAAAGATCTGAAAACCTTTGCACTTAAGGGGGGCATTAGCAAAGTTCTAAACAACCTTATTATAGAAATTGTCAACCAGAACAAGCTCATCAATACACTTAAAAGCATTACACAAAACATAAAATTCCCAATGTTTAATATATGGATCAATAGATGCAGAAGAATGTTACAATAGAAAAAAGATATAAAAATCAATATGACTACTATAAAGAAGCAAGAAAAGAAAAGCTATAAAAACAGTCAAGAACACACTACATCAAGCAGATCTCAATTAACTGATATGATGAACACAATAAGTAACATATTGAAAAGAAACATAATACTTTATTCTTTAAAGATCTGAGACTTAACAACAAACTACATTATTCAGCCACTTCTCCAAAGATTCCTTTATTGATCAAGAGAAGTATTGTAGCATAATATTATATTAGCTTTACTCTACTTTACTTTACAAGGAAAGGAAAACACACTTATAAGCTGATTTATAGTAAGCTTAGGAGAGCTTAATAACAACTTCACAAGCTTCTAGCCAGGCCAGTGTTAGTTTATATCTTTCTAGATACTAGAAAAAACTTCATCAACAGTAGTTCTCACCAATAAATCATGAAAAATTCAAAGTTCATAAAGTCTAAAAGAATATTAAAGGCTTCCAAGAACTAAATAGTAAAGTATCCAGATTCTATACACATCTGCCTAAACAATAAAATAAGTTATGTGAATATATATATATCAAACAAGTCAGTATCAAAACAACACAGCAAGATTTACTAAGAGTCTACAAATAAATGGTACATCCTTCACAACAAAAAAGATCAATAACCATTTTGATAAACAAGCAGATTAAAATAGAAAGGATCAATAACTTATTTGAGTAAACAACATTTTAAACAAGACAACAAACAAGTATTTTGCAAATCTTGCTAAATATAAACAAACAAAAAAAATAAACAAAACAATAAATCAACAATTTATTCTTCCTTACACATGACCAATATAATAAAGGAATGGAAAATTATGCAAATTGCAAAGAAAAGAGAGTTCCACATCCTCAATACAATAGTCAAAATAGTTAAAAAGCATGACCAGAAGAAAGAAACATGAGCTATCCAAATTATCTTCAATATTTTTACTATACAAAACAAGTCAAATCAGATATTAGGACCAGTAAAATATTCGATACTCAATAGTATTCTTGCAAAAATCCTAAATATAGAACCAACTACATTTATTAAAGCTGAGGTTCTCAAACAGTATATCCTCTATCTATGAAAACAAAGTCAAGAAAAAGAAGAAAACCTTATGACACCTTTCTTGGAAGAAAAGTCAGATGCATTTTGAAACAAAATATCATCATAAATAGTTTCTCTTCTATATCCTTGAAACTTTTCAAATCAAGGGTGAGTTCACAAACTCCATAATAGAAAATTCAATCTAAATAAGAATATCTTCTCAAATGAAAATACGGAAGTTCAACCAACAATTGTGATTGAAATTCCAAAGAACACTGAAATCAAAATAAGTAACAAAGAATTGGAAAAAAAGCTTGAAGAAGAATTTGAAATGGAAAATATCTAAGAAAGAGTTGAAGGAAAAAATATAATAGAACAAATCTTCTACAATATATAAAATTAACTCAAGCCATCTAGCCTAAATTTATTTCATATTATTAAAAGAGAATAATTCAAGATTGGAATTCTTACCTTTAGGATTTCAGGAGATATAGAAAAAGAACAAATAGCCTATTTCCAAGGTATCCTAAGTCTACCCAAAGACATGTTACTATTCAAAAAAATTTTTTTCAATGGTAATACCTGGACTACTTTTACCTTTGAAAAAGTTGAAGATGCTTTACAATGTATAAAGAAGATCAATAAAAAAGAAGGAAAAAACTTCATCTTGATTTCTATACAAGCAGAAAAATGGAAAAGCTTATACTTATTATTAAAAAAAAAGTTCTTTAAACAAGAGATAGCAAAAGAAGAAAACAAGACAGTGGTTGTTATACTGATTGATCTTGATTATAGCCATACTTATCAAGAAATTAATTAAGGCCATCTTACAAAAATATAAAAAGGTCTTAAGTATCCATATTTACAATCACTTTTGCTCTCAAAGAAGAATTAAGGTATGATTCAGTTCAAACTAACAAGACTTGGAGAATAGATAATTTATTCACATCAAAACAGATACCTTTAGGTAAAGATAGATACCTAAAAGGAAAGGTAGGGACAAAAGTTAAATGTCCCTCACTAGAAAATATTAAAATTTTTAAATTGATAACTATAAAAAAACTATCCACAATTGTTCTCCATTATCTAAATCATTGATTTATATTATAGTATTTCCTGACTTTTGTCCCTATTAAAGTAAAGAGCTATGAATTTTGTCACTCAAAAAGAATATAAGTGATTTGCAAAATTTTATATGCTAAATACTTTAGGAGCCCATCATTACATTTAGAGCAATTTTCACTTAACATAAATCAGATAATCATGAAATTGATGTCATCCTTAAAAATTGTAATAACCAGTTTCTATGATTGTATAAAATACACAATACCTTCATGAGTCTTATAGTAAGAGCAACACAATATGTAAGGGTCAAAGCATATTATGTATCAAGAAATCCATTTACTTTAAAAAAAAGAGGATATGCAGTAGTTTGTTTTGCAACATTTGAAGATCTGCACAATATTTTTAGACAATATATATTTATATATGGCCACAAACTCTGCTGAAGTGCTAAAGAACACTTTGGAAAAGGAACAATACAAGACAATAAAGAAAAAACAGTAATAATAATAAAGAAAAAGTCCACTTTGAAATAACACAAACCAAATTGCATACAAGACAACTGGATTAAACTAATATTAGAAATAATATTAAGGCAAGCTAATATATATTATCTGAGGAAGAATTAGAACAGAAAGTAATACTAAGAAAAGGACAGATCTAGAAAGAAGAGAGAAAAGAAGAAGACACAATATTTGAGGCAACAAATACATCACTAAAACAATAGAGACTCTCAAACACTTTGCTACTAGTAGTAACAAGAAGTCAATAAATCATAATAATAAAAGAAGAAGTTTGTATAATCTGAAAGTCCTTATCCTAAAAGTAAAAATGATCAAGATCTCCTTTATCAGATCTTGAATAATCTCAAATATTAAATAATAGAATAAACATAATCAAGTAAAAAATAGGTAATCAAAATAGGATAAAAGAGAGGTGATGAAACAATCACTTCTGAGATTAGTACTAGTCTAATTAAAGTATACCAGAAGAGAGTTTGACTCACAAGAGAAAACAAGCTTATCCTGGAAAAAAAATACAATTCCAAAGAAAATAACAGATATCAATATAACCTTTTCCAATATAACATATAGTATATTACTAGATAACTTTATCAGCATAATCAAAAAGAAAATTAGTAATAGAATTGAAAAAAAGTATGCATTATATAACAAGTATACTATAGATAACTCTATATTAACTGATATTCTTTCGTAATTCACTAAACCATTTTCCGGGAAAAGGCAACTTCGCATTACAAGTACTGAAACTGATCAAAGATATGGAGGTAACTTTCCATAGCTGAAAATGGAATAATATCTTTAATTGGAGTACCGGAAATAGTCCAATTAAAGATCACTTAACAACAAAAGAATATAGTAAAGCCATTCCATCACTCAAACACAATAAGTTGATGTATATGAATCAGCTTATCAACTATGAAACTAGAGAAGTATTGGATTGGCAAATACTTCAACTTCTACAAAAGACAAGTAAGAGATCTATTCCAGAATAGTACTTGTCAATAACAAAAGAGATGTAAGGAAATAAGCTAGAACAACTTATAAGAACTTGGAAAGAAGATTGGTTAAAGTGGAGTCCAAAATATCCCATACTCAATCTTAACCTCAATAAAAGGCAAAAACTTTGGGTAGTCACTAAGAGCAATAATCAGCAACAATAACTTGTCTGGAGAAAATTGATTCTAGATGACAATAAAAGATGCATTAAAATAGATCATTTCAAATGTGACAGCTCTAAAGAAGACTTAGGATCAAACCTGATGTGATGCCAGGACTGCCCAGAAGGGATAAAGACTGAAAACCAATGCATAATAGAATCAAATATAAAGCAAACATATATGGTTCCTTATCTTAATACTAGGAAATCCATGAGGAGAGCTCAACTTTTAGAAATCCTTTGTTCCAAGATAGCACTAAAGGGATCAATAAGTAGAATAATTTATACAGACCTGGTGACTACACAAAGTGATAGAAGGCAATTGAAAGAAGTAGAAATAAAGAACTGGGAGAAGAAGCTTATTAAAGAGAACATTAAAGAAGGTGCATATTAAACCCATCTGATAGAAATACTTAGGTGTAACAAAAGGGATAATAGCAATAACATAATGACCTTTTACTTTGATGGATCTCTTGTTAATCACGGAAGTGAAAATATGAAGATGGGTGCAACATAGATACAAATTGGAAAAGCAGGAAGAGAAAGCAAGTTCCAAACAGGGGTAGCTGATTGGCCTTTATCCACAAGAGCAGAACTAATAGCAATAGTTACCATACTACTAGTAGTTCCAGTTAACAGCAAGGTCAAGATCCATACTGACAGCCAAACCTGCATCTCCAAATGGAAAGCTATAGAAAAGGAGGATTCCAAAAGAACCCACAAAAGATGGCTAAAGGAACAAAATTGGTCCTTGTGGACACGAATGTTGAGCCTGGTAAAGAAAAAAGAATTAGATCTAAACCTTATCAAGATTAAAGCACACTCCAACATTCAATATAATGAGGAAGTAGATATCTTAGCCAAAGAAGTGTTAAAGTTTCCAACAATAGAATGGAAAGATTTGGACTCACCTAAAATTATTACTGAAATCAAATGGCAAGATATAGTACTGGATGCACCAATAAGACAGTTTGTTAAAAAAACTAATGCCACAATAATGACGCACCCATGGACAGCCCAAAATAGAATAGACAAAAAGTGGGGTCATCAAATCCAAGACCAGCATAGGCACACATGGGATCTTGTTTGTAAACAAATGAATAATGGGTACATATAGAATACCTCCTTTAAAGAATTACAAAGAAAAAGCTTTCTTGTCAAGATGTTCAATGACGAGCTACCCATGTTAACAAAGCTAGCCACAAGAAGACCAGACTTATATAAGCAAGTAAAATGTCTTGCATGTGAATAACAAGAGGAGACAATAGAACACTTGCTAGAATATTCAGCATATAAAACTCAGTAGTATGAAATCTGGCAAAAGGGTACAGAAAATATGATGCAAGGTTTCAACAAACTTCTGGTAGATAGGAAAAAGGAGTCAGAAGAAAAATAAATAAGTCTGGCAGTTGATAACAGAATAGAAAAAGAAGAAATGGATAAGAAGATAACTCAACTGGTGGAAAGGATCTCAAATACTGGTCGGGATATTCTTAGCTTCTGTATGGGACTAATAGAAAAGAACCTAATGGATGAAATAGCAGATTCAATGTACTATGGAAAAAGAATTGGTAAAAAAGCAAGAAAGTGGATAATGAAGATGTAGAAAAAAACACACAACCATTTCAGAAAGAAAATTTGAAACATCAGATGTGAAAAGGTGATAGAGTGGGAAAGAAGATTAGAAATTAACAGAGGTGACAAAATCAAAAGATCGACACACCTACAAAGGCAAAGAAACAGGGCTAAGGTACCAGGAAATCAGTTATATTAAGTATTACTAAAGGAAGAAGAAGTAGAAAATACAATGCTCAAACAGGTCCTACGAGATGGGATAAAGTATAGGATGAATGGTTGGGTTTAATCTCTATCAGAACTTGGAAAAGTAATCTGCAGTAGTGATCTCAGGCAATGATGTTAGAAGTTGGAAGGGTGTTCACCCAAACTCCTAATGAAGTGATAAATTACTCCCGAAGTTACACTTAGAAGGGTAAAATAACCTAGATAAGTGAGTTAGTTAAAGAATTAGCTTTAGTATCTCATATTATTTATACAACTTATAAATGTTTAATAAAGCATATGTAACTAGCCTGACAGAGGGCAAAAAAAAAAAAAAAAAATTATAATAATCTAAATTACATATTATATATTATATTATTATTGTATTATTTATAATTTATAAATATAACTTTAGTTCAAAAAATTTTGTATATAAGTTTATCTATTTTTTTACTTTATTACTAATAAATAGTTGTCAAATTTTTAATGAATTATTGATAAACTTTTGATGAATAGTTTTGATAAATAGTTGTTAAATTTTTAATAAATAGTTGTTAAATTTTTAATAAATGGTTTTGATAAATAGTTGTCAAATTATTAATAAATTATTAATGAATTTTTACCAAATTTTTGATCAATAACTAATAAATTAATATCAAATTTTTATTGAATTGTTAATAAATAATTTTAATTTTGTGATGAACTTTTAATGAATTTTTGTTGAATAGTTGATCAAAAATGATTTTACACAGTATGTTATTTTGTATTACATGTTGGTTCTTTGTATTATTTCTCTTTACTATTATGTATTTATTATGTTTTCATTTTTGTTTCTTGATTTTAGTGGATATACTTTAAGCTTTCTTTCATATTATTATCTTGCAATATCTGTTTATTCAAATGTAGTATATTAAAAATCTAATATATTTAATTATTGACTTAATTATATCTATTAATTTATCTTGTTTGATAGTATCTAAGATAAATTCATTCAGTTTTTTGCTAATTCTTTTTCTGAAAATTAATATATTTAGGTATTGTATATTCATATATACTTTTTTTTTATATCTTTATAGTGACTACTAGTTTTTTTTCTATTGTTGATCTCTTTAATAATACAATTGTTGATTTTTTCATATATATTTATGCTATGATATTTATAGATAAAAGGATAATTATTGCCTTCATTCCTTAAATAGTTATGATACTGCTTGTTTTTGTATATACCAGGTGACCTTTTGTACAACTTATACATTGTAAAAAGTTTCTAGTTCCATAGTTTAATTATAAATATTTATTGTGTATAGTTCCACTAGTCAATGTAATCAGATGTTATCACTATTTTATTTCTTTTTTGATTTGTGAAACTATTGTTTGGTTTCATTTTAGATGAATTTAGTTATGAGTATGTATGGTCTATCGAATTGTTTTAATTGTTTTTCAAATTGTCATATTCTTTATTAAATACTATATTTTATATAATATAAACAATTTTTAAACTTGTATACTATATTAATACAAATTTATATATTATATATTGTAGTATTATTATATAAATTAATTATATAACTATAACTAGACTATTTTAAGCATAATAAAACCTATTAGACTTGTGGATCAATAGTGCAGTGGTAGCACTCCCAGGTCTCCATGTACTATTTCCGAGTTCAATACCACTGCGAGGCAGTACTACCTAAATCTAGGTAATACAGGAAGATCAGATCCACCCCATAATAATGATTACTGTCACCTCTGACCAAGATCCCGTCCGATCATGGAATAATCAAAAGATCACAAGATGCTTCAGCCAGTTTTAGTGCTGAAGTCACCTCATCACAAGACAGGTTCTTACAAGCTCCTGCAGATAGGTTAAAGATCTGCATACCATAATTCAAGGAGACTAGTGAAGCCTAGGCATGTTAGTTAGAAGGAGGTCTCTACCAAATCAACATTCATCCAAGACTTTATGTAATCACACCATAGGTAGGCTATAATAAGTCATGTAAAAAGAGTGCTCTAGTGGAACAAGATGATATTTAAGACTCCACGTGGATATTCCATAGGCATACTATAATAAGTACTATAAAAAGAATATCCAGCGGGATGAGATATGAAAGAGGTCCTATATTACAGACCCTGTATCTATAGAAATAAGGATAAGGGAAGGGTAACACAAACATAAATAGGAGGTTAGTAGGGCTTCTTCTGGCAACAAGCCATGATAAGGCTTAAGTGATCAAATAGATTTCTTTGATATAATGGTGAAGTGTGTATAGTTTGCATGTAGTTAGCAATAAATACTAATTATAGAATTGCTCTGTATATTAGTAGCTATATATGTAAGGTCATTCTATCGACTTCAATAAAACTGGACTTCATTATCCTATTCAAAAAAAAAAATAATAATAAAACCTATCTAATTATTTAATTACTATATATAACAATTAATAAGAAAGAATATGTAATACTATATTTATTTTTCCCAAAACAATTTTTTAAAGTAATTTGATTATCAGACTATTGTATACTTTAATTTGTATCAAAGTTTTTAGATACTTTGATATGGTATTAACGAATTTCTTCTTTCATAAAGGTCTTTTAATCACTAGACTTGCAAAGCCATCAAGTGTATATTAATAGATATATAATCAATAAGTAGTTTATTTTTTTGTACTAATTTATCTAAATGGGAATATCTTTTAAGATATTTTTATATTTGGAGTACAATTTATTATCAAGAATTCTCTTATTTGCTCAATTTCTAAGAAAATTATTTTTTTGATTAGTAGATAAGATTTCACATATAACATAGTCTCTTATAACTAAATTAAAGAAGTTGTTGATAGAATTATAGTCATTATTAAAAATGAGAGACCTGACATCAATTTATTATTAGAATAGATCAGGTAATTGTCTAGTTTATCTTGTTCAAATGATCTAATGGTATCAATAACTAAGTCTATATTAAGATTATTAATATTAATATCAGTACTAATAAGCTCTATTGCATTGTTTACAATAGTTAGATAAATAATCTTTTGCTTCTTTTTTGAAGTTTTTAAAGTCACAACTTCCATAACTATCAATTTATATATAATATTGATGTCTCTTTCTTACTGAGTGACTATTGAAGTTTTCTTCACAAATTGTAAACTTGTATACCTTTGAAGATAAAGGTTGTTTGACATTCAGTTGTTTATAGGTAGATAAACCTGGATTTTTTTCTCCTTGAAGCTGGTTTTTACATGGTCTTCATTTTTTTTTTTTTTATAGAAAAGCCTGTGTTTACTTGCTGAGTAAATATGACATTTTATTTAGTATTACTAAAACAAATAGAGGAGGCCCTTCCTATCTATTTTGTAAAGAGCTTCTTGACTTGAGATTACTATTCAGTTAGTTCTAAGTATTTGAAAACAGTACCATAGAAAAGACTAATCTTTATAGAAATATTTGCTATAATATTGGTTTATATAAAATTTTACAATATTATTTGCTTTTTGTGAAAATTTTTTATAAGGAAATTTTGTTTTTGAAAAAGTTTTAAATGGAAAAGAGTTAATTTATAATGAGTTGCTAATTTATTTATATTATTTTTTTATTAAATTGTTTATTTTTTTGTTGAATGTTTCATGAATAGCAATATGTTAAATAATTTTTTTTTTATTAGTATTTGAATTAGTTAGAGTATTCATTATTTTCTTGGTTTTTTAGTTTTTTTTTTTTTTTGTATATCCGCAGCCAGGTTAGATCATTAGTTTATTAATCAAATGAAGACAAAAGTATATTTTTATTCGAGCAGCATGATACATACTACAGCTAAACTATTATTCTAATCTAACTAACTCGTCGTAAGCATAAAA
>CAJVPT010000907.1:0-24885 GCA_910592055.1 Acaulospora colombiana | reverse complement strand
AAAAAATCCAAAAATAAAAACAACCTCTTCTCAAAAGGAATCTGCCTGATTGGAATAGTCTTCTTGCTTCACTTGAACCTTGGAAGAAATCTTTTTTTTATCACCTGCGGCATCAGATGAGCCAATCCAACTGGTCTTTTATTTAAGTAAGTATTGGATTGGAATATTCAAGGAAAGCATTTAGACCTCAGCTTTTTTCTATTAAAGTGTTGTCACCACTTGAGGAACTTATGTAAGAGATGGAAGTTTGCAATTTACATTACCCATTACTTGATTTTTTGATGTCATGGAAGTTTTCATTGAGAAACTTGGGCTTTTTGGGGGCAACCATTTTCAAATCTTTTTTCTAATCACCAATGACATCATCAGAACACATGAATATGATCAATAGAAGCTTGTTTATATTTCAAAAACTAATATATTTCGTGTTAACCAATCACTTTTGATGAGGATTTGTGCTACCAAAAATTCAGGGTCAAACTGAGGTAAGCAAAATTCCCCAGAAAACCATGAAAGTGATAGCTCTAAGAGGCTCAACAATGATTGAAAGGGAAAAAATAAGCCCTTCTATCATCAAAAACCTCTATATACCTCTCACTTCAAAGGTTAAAAAGATCTTCAGGTACTTCACAATCAGTTCTTCTTTCTTTGGGAACTTTCTTACCATTGGTATCAAAGGTATTACTTGACTTTTCTTGATCACTAGAAGTCAAGTTTTTGAGTGAAGAGATTTGTAAACAAAAGAGAAAGAGTAGAGGTGACTCTTGAAGTCAAACTTCAAGTTGTTTTAATAAAAGTATTAAGATTTATTAGTAAAGAAGTATAAAGACTTCTTGTGAATATCTTTTTTGTGTATGGTCAGAGGATCAGTGGAAAGAGTTTTTTATATATATTATTTTTTATATTATTAATTTATTTATATAGTTATAAAAACTAATTATATTAGTTAAAAAATTAAATAATACTTATAAAATTTAATAAATAGAAACTTTAAAATCTATTTTATATATGCAGTATAAATTTAATAAAATTCAATATATAATATAATTGTATATATCATAAAGATAAAGATAGTAAGTTTATCTTTTATTATTTAATATTTTTTTAATATAATTTTAAATAATTTATTATATATATAGTATATAGACAATTAAATATTAATTTATTTCAGTAGTAATCTGCAGGTAATAATACTAATAGTAGAAAGAGTATTTACCTAAACTGTTAATAAAGTGATAAATTATTTCTGAAGTTACACTTATAGTGATAATAGTCAAGACTAATAAGTTAGTTAAAGATTTAGCTTTAGCATTATATTGATAAGTAAAATCTATAAAATATTTAATAAAGTATATATAACTAGTTTAATAGAGGAATAACTCTTTCCACTGATCTTCTGACCACACACAAAAAAGATATTTGCAAGAAGTTTTTTGCTTCTTTGCTAAAAAAGTCTTTAATACTTTTCTTAAAACACCTTAAAGAGTGACTTCAAGAGTTATCTCTATCACTCTTTACTTGTTTAGAATTCTCTTTGACCAAAAACTTGACTTCTGGTGATTAAGAATAAATCAAGTAACACCTTTAATACCAATGGCAAGAAAGTTTCTAAAGGAAAAAGAATCAATAGTAAAGTACATGAAGATCTTCTCCATCTTTGAAGTGAGAGGTATATAAAGGTTTTTGATAATAGAAAGACTTATTTTTCTCCTTCCAATCATTGTTGGATCTCTTAGAGCTATATACCAAGCTACTATAAGAGTGAAATATTTTTTCTTAAATCTGACTTAAAGTACCTAGTTTAGACTTAGTTTTGTTTAGTCTGAACTAGTTTAGTGGATTCTTCATATTTTTTAAGTAATGTAATCCTTTAACCAATAATATTAATAATGAGTTAGTCACTTTGTGAAAGTCTGTAAAATATTTAGGTATCTCTCAATATCTCAATAAATACATGCCAAAGTGACATAATTGTGAATTAAAAAAAAAAAAAAAAAAAAAAAAAAAAATAGTCTAATAGAGGAGAAAAAAAAAACAATTAAATATTAATTCAAGGGTTAAAAAATCTAATATTTATAAATAATAATTAGAATATATTTGAACAAATAACAAAATTTCTTAAATTTTTTTAAAAAACAACTATTACAATTCTATTATATATTTTAATTGAAAGATACTATTAACAATAATAGAATTAATTCAAATATTAAAAAAGTAATAAAAATATATTAAAATAAAATATTAGAATACTATAATAAAACAAATAAATTTATATAAAGTAATTGTTTTAGATCTATAATTTAAAATTGAATATTTTATAAAAAATAATCAAAAAATTTTAATTAAAGAAATAAATATATTTATTCAGGTTTATTTATAATATAACTTATTAATATTAAATATTTTTAATTTTTAATAATAATAATATTTTTCAAACATATAGATAATTAAATTCAAGAACTATAGAAGTAATTAATATAAAAATAATATATAATATTATTAAAAAAACAAAACTTTTTCCATCAATTACCAAAACTACAAATTTTCATAAAGAAACATAAATAAAATTTTATTTAAAGACAAGCAAAAAAGAGCCTGAAGGCAGTCTCTCCAAGGCTACATACAATGAAAATGAATTTTTCATCTTAGATGTTGTCTTAACAGACAATAAAAAATCAAAAATTTTTGTTATATATAAGCAAAACAAAATCTCTCTCATCTATACAACAAAACTAATCTCTCACCTCCAAGTTCCAATTCTTTAATACTACCCTATATCTTAATTAATTCCAACTATCAATTCCCTCAATTTAGACCTGAACCTAGACCTAAAAATCATTCATATTAAATTTGAAATCAAAAAACAAACCTTATAAATCTCTTTTTATTCCTTCAATGTTTTAGCTAAAATTCTTCCTCACAATAATCTTACCATTCTCAATATATTCATAGAATACCAATCAATCTTTTAACTATCAGAGAATGATAGAACACTTGTAGTTTATTAGGTTATTAAAAACACTATGGATTATAAACTCCATTGTCCTTGAAACCAAATCTCTATCTCCACTAAGACCAACTCCATACTTTTTCCCTCAAAAAAAGAGAAATTCTTATACCCCCTCCAAATACACCCATGTCATAGGATATTGATCAGCAGTCCACAAAGATTATAAATCAAGATTCTCCTTATCTATCTGCAACAAATTTAACCTATAAAAAAGGCAATTAATTCCATTCTGACAACAAATTATGCAATTCTTCCAATGATAGTACTCCTAAATGCATCAATCAAAATCAAATTCCCCTTAGATCATAGTATAGCTAAAGATATGAAAATTGATTTTAGTAATAAACAACATACTTTCCTCTCATGGGCTAACAAAACTAAAGATGTATTTGGTTCTGAAGACATTAAAAACATAAATCCATCAGACTATCAATCCTCTATTACTGAAATGGCTGCAATTATTAATGACACCATTCTCTTACCAAAATCCCTTGTGGAAATGTTCATAAAAATCAAAAATTTTCCTCATATATTATTTCCAAAAACTTTATCAGCAGTCTTTACAAAAATCTTATACAGAGATAGAGTATTCTTTAGATCCTTTGTCACATCTGAAGAATTAAAAGGAACATATCAGAAAGAATATGAAAAACTAGTAAAAGACTTTTAAACTAACTACCTCAATAAATACAATATTGATTATATCAATAGGACTACTAAAAAAAAATCAGTATTATTATCAACAAATCCATCTTCACTATATATCTGATCTTCATACTCTCCGACATTAACAAGCAGCTCAAATTCTAGAGTATGGCTTTAATTACTTTATTGATCCATCTACAGAGAAGATAGACTATAAAGAACTCCTGGTGCATTCAGAAGAACTCATTAAAAATATTCTCCCGGGTTCTTTAAACACCATAATGAAATTTCCTCCAGAATTAAAATTAAATTGCTTTATGCACTTCCACTAGATGTCCCATCCATGACTGCCTCAATGGCTCAAGCACTGAGAGGCTTTTACAACTTTGATCTTTTACCTGAAAGCTTCTTCAAAAAACTACCAAATCTTTCATCTGATTCTCAGAACTTTTTCTCTGAATTTAAATCTATCTTTCCTATTATAGAATGTGCACAATTTTGTGTTCTCAAACAATTAGTCAACCAATTACAAGAAAAGTTTTATGTTTCCAACAAACTTCTAGATAACTATTTCAACCTTCCCTCTTCAAGAATTAATATTCCTAATATACTGTATATCAACAACTTTCTCAAGACTTAGTCTCCCTATTTCCTATACCCAATGACATTAATCATATTAAACAAGTCTCAAAAACCCTTCGAAATAATAATTATGCCTTTAAATTGCTTCTAAAAGATTATTTAATTCAAAAAATACACCTCTCATCACCCCACTGGCACAGTGAAAATATTGGCATAGAACTACCCATTAAAGACCAATCTCTGATCAAAACCCTTATCTAGCAATTATCCTCTCTCTACTTATTCAAATTATCTCTTGGATCTGATTAAATAGATCCATCCCTCAAACAAACTAATTGACCTTTCCTTCTCAATGATTTTGAAGTAATTGAAAAGAAACTAGATCTATTAAAGAATAATCTCAATAGAAATAACTTCTCATTTAGTGATAATATCAAGAAAATCCAAAGTAAATATCTAGACCTAATCTCTAGAAAATGGATCCAATTAGTCCTTTCAATCTTTCCAGACCTTCCAACCTCAAATGAAATCTTGAAGAAAAAGGAAGTAAACATCATTCTGCCGCTAAAAGAGGATGAATCCTTTATTGAGAAACTAAACATCTTAAAACAATATTATTATTTCCAAAAACTTCCTTAAACACTAATATTGGAAAAACAAAAAAGAATGATTGACTATATGACTGAACAAATTTCAATATGAGTTAAAGAAAACTACTCTAATTTTTGAAAAAGACCCAAACAATACATTTCAATAGCTCTTAATAACCTTAAGCCATTCTTAGATTTATCAATCCTCCATAATAGTATCCAACTACAAGATGATCAAAACATATAGTATATGATGATATTATAATTAGTCATTATCACAAATTTCTCTTACCCAAAGAGTTTTTTATTAACAAAGAATGGCTTTCAGACTACAGTCCCAGTAACCAAATACCTATCCATCTATATTATACCACATTCATCACAATTGATTATATTGATATAGAAGAGTCAATATTATTCTTTCTTCTGAATAAAGTACCTGGCCTTATCAAAATCCCCTACAAAGCCTGGAAACACATCAGCTTATATGTCTAAAAAACATTTGAAAAGCTTCTAAATAAAATTCTCAAAACTGGCCATATCCCAGCATTCTGGAAAAAATTTGTAATTACTCTGCTTCCTAAAAACTAGTATAGTCTTATTACCTTTCAGACATTAGGCCAATAGCTTCAATTGAAACTAGTTGTAAAATCTTTATAAAGATACTTAATACAAGATTATTTTTTATCATTGTCAATAACAACATTCTCTCGCAATCAAACTATACAAACACAAAAGATCAAAGTACTATAGAACCCATTTCCATTATTTACTCCCTTATGAACATCTCTACTAATTTAATGGAAAAATTCTGGATAGCTTCATTTGATATCTTCAAAGTATATGATTTAATTAACCTTGACAGTCTCTTATCAGCTATGAATCGAATTAAAATCCCATAACAAATTTCATTAATCATATTGAATTTATTAATAAACAGATCTCTTCAATTCATATCACACTATAATCTTACCACTTCTCTGCTAATCTTCCAGGGTCTATATCAAGAAGAAACTATAGCACCCCTTTTCTGAACTATTTTTTATAACCCAGTAATTTCTAAAATCAAGCAAAATTTGCCAAAGGGCAATAACATTTTTGCTTATATCAACATTGTAGCTATATTTATACACAAATTATCAACTTTATAAGATGCTATCAATACTTTCACATTCTTTTTAAAAATGAATTGTATTATATGTAATAAAAACCAGATAGATCTCATAATCAGCCATTCTTTCAAAAGTGATGAATACAAAAAGAAGCTTATAGTGGAAGATATACCAATACCCCCAAAGCCTATACACCAATCTATCAAGTATCTTGAAATATATCTATCAGGCAAATCATTATCATCTGTTACAAAAAAAAAACTCAGAGAGAAAGTGAAAAACTATATCAAACATATAATGAAACAACAAAGCTAGAATAGATCCATAACAATTCAGATATCCAAATAGATTATTTCAGTTCAATTAAAGTATGTTCTTCAGATAGCAGTAATCAAGACCAATGAAATACAAAAACTTCAAGCTCTTTTTAACCATTCTATCAAGTGCAAATTAGGCATAGAAAGAACAATTTCCAATAAAGCTCTATTTTCACAAGCCAGTCTTAATATTATATCTCTCAAAGCTTGAAAAGATTAAACTATTGTAAAACTATTAATATCAATACTTAAAATAGTAAAATCTCTCTCACATAAAAAAAAGAGATTCTATCCATTCAAATAAGCACAGTGACCTGGACCTGTCCAATTTATTAATCCAATTTATTTTCAAACATTAACTCCTAGATCTTAGAAGCATCTTTCACAATCCTCTTATATAAAATTAATATCTGTTCTAATAAATATCTATTCCAATACAAGGACCCACATCTCTCAATAGAACTTCATCTATTGATTAACAAATCAACAGCTATCACATTATCTAAATTCAATGTCAAAGTCATGAGACATCTTCTTTGATACAAGTCTTCTAAAAAAACACATAGTCAGAATTTTACACTAAAATTGATAGAATCTCACTAGGCAAAATCCCACTCTGATTTGACAACTTCAAACCCAATATACCAAACCTAATTTGAGATACTCTTTCTTGTATAAACCCACACCCTTCATTCTGGGCATTTTTCAACAATGACAATTTTGAATTTATTAAGAGATATAAAAATACTAAGAACATAGAAACAATAAAGAAAAGATATTATATTCTCAAAAATAATAACAATAATAATAATTTACACCAACTGATTCCCTGCTCTTGCCTGATATAACCATGCATAGTTTAAAAACCCATTTCCAATACCAAGTTAACTTGGTATATTATGCAAAACAACCTTTCCTACTTTCTAAATAATATTGATGAATTTAGATATATATTTATTTCACAAGCTTCTCAGAGTATCCCAATTATATACATATTATTCCTTCTTCCAATTACAACCCCAAGTCCTAAAAAGATATCTCTGTATCAACACTCTAACACTATTGAATTAAAGATTAACAATACCTCAACCCTCTACTCAAATCTCTTTCAAACGCAAAACAAAATATGGACCATTTTAATAGATCTAATACAATTAATCCTAGTAAAATTAAATATCTAATGCAATCTCAAACATCAAAACTCTTTCCCATAGATTCCTGACCACCACTTCCAAAGAAGCGTTCCTCCAAAACTTTATGTTTTGTAAGTAATAAAACTTCAAAACTCTCTCTAAAAACACCTGTCTCACTTGGCAGCAGTCATATTATACCATTCTTGTTTACTTTTCCTCTTCACAAACCCCTTACCTAAGAAGTTAATGGCAAGAAAGCTTTTCTAGGAAGAAGAAACCAGATGAAAAAGTACCCTCTCTCCCTTCCCTATAGAGGTCCCAGAGTCTAGGAAGAAGTTCAGGCCAGCAACTCCATGCCAACCAGCAGGTAGACATCAATACCACAGGCAAAAATGGCTTCTATTTCAGCATATAGCAGTTTTCTTGATTTTTCTGAGGAATTTTGTCTACCCCAGCTTGACCTTGAATTTTCTGTTACATCAGATTCTGAATGGATTGATTGGCTGAAGTGTGGGACTGGTTGCTCCACGGTTAGCAGAAATGTAAACAAGGATACATATGACATAGGACGTGAATGCATTTTCTAAGCTCTATAAGAACCTTAGGTTCATCATAAGTCATTGACTAGTTGTGCCGGTGGATAAACATCACATGGACTGTGATTTTGCCTCTCTCATTAACTCCGAAAGTGTCAAGGCTATGGATTGAGCATCTTTTGAGGCAAAGTTGGGCAGATGAGTAGTTGTTAGGTGCCCCTTCATTCCCTTCCCTACTTCATTTTCTTGTAAATATTTTTCACCTTCCCCACTCATTTTTCTCCTTTCCCCTCACCTCAATTTTTTTCACACTGACTGGTCCTTGACTAGTACAAGTGACCCTTAGCACCGGATGGTGGTGAGTAGCTTGGGCAAGTCCTGGCATATTAGACCCCTCAAACGGGTGGCAAAATGTCAATCAGTGAATTAATCCTAAATAGCACCAAACCAATGGCAGTGGGTAATCAGCAATGCACCCTTGAGTGTATCTGGTCAATCCTCTCTTTGTGATTAGAAGAGAGTATTTATACTAGGTGGTCATGTATTTTCCTTATCCTGGTTAGATTAGACTTAGATTGAATATTATAAATAGATGGCTCTTCATATTATTTCTTCTCTAATAATTTGTAAATCCTTATACAGTACAGGGAAATATTCATTCCAATTGTCCCTAAATATAATCTTCTTTTAATAAAGTGGCTGGAGTGGTGCAGGATGAGCCAGTGTTTAAAAAAAAAAAAGAATGCAATCTCAAAAATCCCCTCAACTTTTTAAAATTATCATACTGAAATAGAAATATCAAACTACCTTATAGTCACTTCAGCAATTACAGTTAAAATCTTTTCAAATCAAAAAACATCTTACTGATCTTTAAAAAACATTCATATTAAATCAACACCATAACAAATCAGATTATAAAAGAGATACCCACACTTTCAATAAACAATTATAACACATCACCACTTATCAACAATCAAATTGAAACCAGCTGTATCCAGTGGATCAAGTTTATTGACTTATTAATCAATCTTATCACCATTACTACTAGTCAAAACTGTCTTCTCAAATCTATCAACATTCAGGATTTTATTCTATTCAAAGAAGCAAACAAGAAGTGCTAGCATACTGACAAATATCTATTTCTATTGTTATCTATATTCAGAACCAAAATTCTCTTTAACAGCCTTCTCACCAGAGCCAAATTTCACAATAGATATCCCTCTCTCTACCTATCACCCAAATATCCCTGATGTGATTATATGACTAAAAATCTAGAACATGTTTTCAAGTGTATATAGAACAGAAAACTATTCAATAAAAAACTTTTCAAATTCAATAACCTTCTTAAAAAAATTCTACAAAAACAAAGTAAAAAAAATCACTCTATACAAGCAAACACCCATAATATAACCATTACACTAGCAGATAGTAGAATACTTCTAAATATCTTTCTAAAAATTTCCAATCAGATCCTTGACCAAATTCAAAGTAACAAGGCAAAGATGAAAATTATAAATAAGGCTCTAAAAATTTTATACAGAATATGGAAAGAAAGATTTACTACTGCTACTATAGCACCATTTAATGGCATTAAATAAAAACTCATAAAAGCAACCAGATCATCATCTGATAATCAATTATCAAACTAATCTTACAAATTTCTTAGTACTATTTTAACAATATCAAATGTATTTTCAAATTCTATTAGCTACTCCATCTTATCTCTAGTAGTAATAGTATCATTTTCAAATAAATAATTGCTATTCGATCCTATTCTGGCATACCCAGTTATAGATTGCAAGTGTGTCACAATAGGATAATTGCAATAGGCATTAGTTAATTTATTCAGGTATCACAACCTTGTAAAGACTATTCATGTAATTGTTTATAAATTAATTTTCTAATAAAAACTAGCATGTATTGCTCATTTGCAATTAAAATAATAATAATAATAATATAATTAAAGCAAAATTATTTAAGCAATAATATACAAAAAATCAAAATAAATTGTAACTATATTTTTTATTATTCTAAGTAACAAAAGAAAGAAATATTTTAAAATAATAAAAATAAATAAATAAAAATTTTTATATTTAATATATAATATATTGCATATAATTATATTAATAAATCAAATCAAAAACTCTTTTTACTAATTTTTTAACTATATATAAAAAAGATGTTCGCAAAATATATTTATATTTTTTTATAATAAAGTTTTAAAACTTTTATTAAAACAATTGTGAGTATAACTGATCTGTGGATCTATAGCATAGTGGTAGTACTCACAGGTCACAATCATAAGGTTTAGAGTTCAATATTACATAAAGGCCAAGTGAAAATACTGCATCATAATGAATTTAGTATTCTATTGGGTGATAGTAAATGTCATTGGATATAGACCTAATTATCTTACTGATAGCTGAAATAGAAGAATCCACTACCATATAGTATCACTTGTAGCTGATTTTTACCAGATCAGGCTGGTCTACAGGTATTGTGAGATGATTAGTATCTTATTAGTACTTTGATAAGGTGGAAGAGAATAGAACTGATCTTGTGGTCAACTGGAATGAAGACTGGATTGGCACCAGATATCTTGATAATCTTACTAATCACAAAAAGTTATCACAAGTCAGGAAGGTTAACATTCTGAAGAGAGTAAATTTTGTACTGGTAAGATATATAAAAGTATAGTCAAACTTGCCTATAAGGAATCATCGGAAAACCTTGGTGGAAGAAAAAATCCATGGATCATGCCAAAGTCTCAAAACTGGGGACAGGTTAGAGTATACGCAATAGTCTAATAACTAGATTACTCTATAAAATTGTTCTAGGAAAAATTAAGAGAGTGTCATGTAATTTTCCTTAATAGGGCTAATTAGTATATATAATATATAATACATTTACCATGTATAAATCATCATATGTACAATATTATTTCATAGTAAATAAAAACCACAGAAACTTTTCTATAATATGGTGCTAACTTCACTAGTGATAAGTGAATCCATACATTGAAAAAGGATAAGTTCCTCAAATGTTTTTCTTAAAATCACTTTCAGGAATGGCTAAGTTCCTCAAATGTCATGAAGCTTAGAAAATATTCTAATTAGGTAAACTCCTTTTGAGAGAAAACTTTGAAATGGAGCAAGAACCTTTTGGAGGGCTTTGATTTGTATTCCTCTGTTCTTTTTCCCAGTGCCAACTTTAGCAATTCATTGTTTTTTAGAATAATCTATAGTGACAAACTGTTGGCAATAACCCTGATTGACTTAGAGGCACTATTGTCAAGTTATTAGGAGAGTGAAATATTATTCCCCAAATCTGACTTAGAGTACCTAGTTTAGACTTAGTTTTGTTTAGTCTGAACTAGCTTAGTAGATTCCTTATATTTTTTAAGTAATATAATCCTTTAACTAATAATGTACAATAACAAGTTAGTCGTTTTGTAAAAGTCTGTAAAATATTTAGGTATTTATAAATATCTCAATAAAGACACACCATTGTGACATGATTGCAGGTTAAAAAAAAAAAAAAAAAAACTACAAGTATAACTTCAAAAGTTATCTTTATACTTTCTTTCTTGTTTACAAACCTTTTCATTCAAAAACTTGATCTCTAGTGATCAATAAAAGTCAAGTAACATCTTTGATACCAATGATAAGAAAGTTATTAAAGAAAGAAAAACTGGCTATAATGTATTTGAAAATCTTTTTAACCTTTAAAACAAGAGATTTATAGAAATTTTCTATAGTAAAAAAAATTATTTTCTTTATTTTTGATTGTCTTGATTTATATTCACCTATTCATATATTATATAAAATATTTAGTTGTATACTTACTTTAGGAAATAGATTTTCAGTACTTTATACTTGATTTTTCTTTCTTTTAAAACTTTCTTGTTATAGATAAAAAAAGTGTTGCGTTTTTTGACTTCTCTTGATTACTAAAAGTTTAGTTTTTGTTTGAAAAGAAATATAAATAAGGAAGGAGTTTGAAAGGACTCTTAAAGTTATTCTTTAAATTGTTTTAAGAAAATTAATAGACTTCATTAATATAAAAGTATAAATTTTTTGTAAATATCTTTTTTGTTTATTGTTAAAGGATCAATAAAAAGAGTTATATCTTAATATTGATTTTATTTATTTTTTTTTTAACTTAAAATCATATCATTAGAATATACCTTTATTGAGATATTAGAAATCTCTATAATATATATAAACTTTCATTTGATAATTAACTCATTTTTTTTTAAACCCTCTATCAGGCTAGATATGTGTGCTTTATTAAACATATGTATACTTTACATTAAAAAATGTATTGCTAAAGCTAAGTTTCTACCTAACTCACTCGTCTCTATTTTAAAGAATTATTAAAACTCTAAGTGCAACTTTGGAAGTGATTTATTGCTCTATTAATAGTTCAGATAAAGACCTTTTCAACTGTTAACTTCATTGTCTGCAAGTTACTACTGCAGATCATCCTGCAATGTTCTGACAGAGCTTAAAACCCAACTATTTCATTCTATAATCTACTCTTCTTGTTAGAATTTCTCGGAGACCTTTATCTTCGAGATTTTCTTCTTCAAGTAGTGGATCTTTTTTCTTCAGGAGTATAGTTTTCCAGCTTGAAAGATATGGAGGTCTTCTTGTCTTGTTCTCTCTACTAATTCCTTATGTTTTTTCCACTCAATTACCTTTTCGCATCTCTTGTTCCAGACTTCTTTTTGGACTTGATTATAGACTCTTCTTTGTATTTTTATTATCCATTGTCTTGCTATTCTTCATATACATTTATCTCGACATTTTAGGTCTGCCATTTCTAGGATAATATCTGTTCTTATAAGATCAGTACAGAAACTTAGCATGTCCTGACTAGTTTTAGAAGCCTGTTATACTACTTTAGAGAACTACTTGTTGAACTCTCTTATCTCTTCTCTGTTATTGATTATTAATCTGGAATTTTTCTTTTCGGCCTCTCTCTTTCTTTCCTCTAGTAACTCTTTGAAGTTTCAGATAATTCTATCTACTTCTTTATTCCATGCCTTTTTTAGTTGATCCTTATAGACTGAACATTCTAGCAAATGTTCTATGGTTTCATTTGTTGGTTACATGCAATACATCTTACTTGTTTGTATAGGTTCGGTCTTCTTATTACATACTTACTTAGTGTAAGTAGCTCGTTATTGATTAGTTTAATTAGAAAGCTTTTTTGTTGAGATTGTTTAAAGGATATATCTCATGTGTGCCCATCTTTAACTCTTTCCCATACTAGGTCTCATGTATGAGTCTGGTGTTCCAAAATCTGCTGACTCCATTTTTTCTCAGTTTTATTTTGTTGTGTCCACTGATAGGCTGTTGTCTTGCTATTAATGTTCTTAATAAACTGTCTAATTGGATTATCTAAAGTCGCTCCTTGCCATTTGATTTCAATAATAATTTTGTACGAGGTGAGATCTTTCCATTCAATCAGTAGAAATTTTAGAGCTTCTTTAGCTAAGGTATCTGCTTCTTTATTATAAGGATCATTGAAGTGCACTTTGACTTTTGTGAGCTTTAGATCTATATTTTTCTTTTTTATTAGTTCTACCATGTGTATCCAAAGGAATTAGTTTTTTTTTTTGAGTCATCTCTTGTGTATTCTTCTTGGATCTTCTTTTTTTAAAGATTTTTACTTGGAAATATATGTCTGACTGTCTGTAAAGATTTCTATCATGATTTCAATAGGAACTACTAGAAGTATTGTTATAATTGCTACCAATTCTACTTTTGTAGATGAGAGCTACTTGTTTACTTCTGTTTAGAACTTATTTTCCTTTCTATCTTTACCAATTTGAATCCAAGCTGCTTCCATTTTCATTTCTTCTTTACCATGATTAATAAGTGATCCATCAGAATAGAAGGTTAGATTTTCTTTAGACTTAAAATTATGTTATAATATAGCTATCAAATGGTCTTGATATATGCTTTCTTTAATATTTTCTCTGATAATAGATTCTTTCCAGGTTTCAATGTCCATATGATTTATTCTATCGTTATAGGTCTTTAAAGGGCTTTGATCTCTGTAAATTACGTCTTTAATCCTTTTTTCAAGTGCTGACCTAGGATTGGGATTTTTAAATCTCATGTTCTTCTAGTGGACTTTCTTGTGTTGAGGTAAGATACTATATATATCTCTCCCATTTCTCTTTCTATAATGCAGTCACCATTTAGTATTGTGCCTTCCAAACATCCTGGACATTTTTGTAAATTAGTCTCTTGTTTATTGTTGATATTGCAACTGACAAAATGTTCCAATATTATAACGTTTTTTTCTTTTTCTTGTCTTAATTTTTCCCAAGTTACTTGATTTCTTTTGCTTCTTATCACTATTCACAATTTTTTCTGCTTGTCTCGATTAGGTTCTATTTTAGAGTATTCTGGTTCCTATTTCATATAATTTTCACTCCACAATCTTATAAGTTATTTTAGTTGTTCTTCTGGAAGATTTTTGATTATAATTTGGAACCATTATGATATAAGTCCTTTGCTTGTATCTTGTAGGAGCTGAAGTATTCACCAATCTCTAATTTTTTTGATTTCCTGATTGATTAGCTAATCCAGGTACATCAGTTAATTGTTTCTAAGTGATGGTATGTTTTTTTTATATTCTTCTGATGTAAGATATTCTCTAATCCAAGTATTTCCTTTTTTTCATTTGAAGATGTCTTGTTATTTTCAACTATGAAATGTTATTTCCATATCTTTAGCAATTCTGATCACTTGAAGTGTGAAGTTGCCTTTGTCTGTTAAGTGACTAAGAATTTACATGTTAATAAATTGAGTGGTTTCCAATTTTTGATCTGTGCTTGTTTGAGTCTAATAATTGATGTGATCCCTGCTGGTCCAGGATCATTTAGTCTATTGCAAATCCCTGTCACTTGACTTTCTATTTGTAGTATCCAGATACTTTTCAAATTATGGATCTTTGGATAGTAAATTACGCTGTTGGGCATCGATCTGCACAAACCACTCTTATTTTTGAAAAGTTTTCTGTATGCCATTGTCAAGGTGTTGTATATTTTCCAGGACAATATACTATGTTGCATTCTAAATTCTATTCTAGATATTAATACTCTGTTCAAAATATAGAGAGCTTGTTTGTCCATTATCTTTTTATTTTTAAGGGCTCTTGTGACTATATTGACTTCTTTAAACACTCATTCTTTAAGCTCTATTGCTGTTTTTTGATTACCCATCCAGATTCCTAAGAATCTAGCCTGTTCTGTTTTATCAAGCTCTTTGACCACTTCTTCTTCAGTACTTACTTTCACATGTTCTGAATAGCAATTGAAATTGTTAATAGTAACCAAAACTGATTTGTTACCATTTATTTGAGAATTGTTTGCTTTGTAGAAGATTCTTGCAATTTTCAGGATCATTTTCATGTCTTTCTTAAATCTTGCTATTCACATTGTATCATCCATAAAGCCTATAGCTGCATATCTTAGTTCTAGCCTTCTTGTAGTCTGTTTTTTTAGATTAAGGTTCCATGTAACTGACATTTTGTACCCTCTTTGTGTATCATTCTAGATTTTGCAAAGAAGAGGATTATAAAAAATTCTCTAGAGTAGAGGTAAGATGATTTTTCCTTAGTCGAATCCATCTCCAGCCACTATTGATTCTGTGAGATCATTTTCAAATATAATACAGAATTCTCTATTTTTAAAGAGACTTATTATGATCTTTATGAAACCCTTTGGAGCTTTGATTTTTTCCATTGCTTTTACCAGCATATCTAAATTAATTGTATTGTATGCTTTTGCAGTATCTTAAAAAAGTATCCACAGTTTCTTTTTGTTTTCTCTGGCATCTTCACAAATGGTATTAAGAATTTGAATTGGTTCTATTATATTTTTTCCTGGCAGCACTGCATAGTTTGATCCTTGAAGAATATTATTAGTTTTACAAATATTTATAATTTTATTGGTGAGGATTTTGATAAAACACTTTCTTGTGATCTCTAGTAAAATAATAGGTCTGATATTTGCGAATTCACAATTCCAAGGTTTAGATTTAGCTACTGGATATATATGACTCTGTTTCCATTGTTTTGGAGTGACTTCCCATCTTAAAAAGTTATTTAACATTCTTCTCAAGAATTCTTTTCCCTCTTGGCTTAACTTTTTCAGTATTTCATAATTGATTTGAGATTTTCCTAGAGCTTTGTTATTGAAAAGTGTCCTAAGTGTTTTACTTAGTTCTTCTTGTGAAATTGATTTGAGTAGTTTGTCATACCAAGCTGTTTGGATATATTCTCTTAGTTTGTACTCTTCTTTTCATTCTTCTGGTAAACTATTGTAGCTGGTATTTCTTTTTCTGAAGGCCTTATAATAATACTGTCTTATTTTCTTTTCTATTTCATCTTTTTGTGTTGTAATGTATTTATTATCCCTCTACTTAATCTTAACCCTATTTAATACTATTTTGGTTTTTGTTCTGTTAGTTAGGAAGCTGATCATCCATCTTTGATTGTTTCTCAAATCATCACATCTCTTCTGTTCCAGAGCAATTTTAATACAATCTCTTTTTTTTTTGGCTTCCAATCTTTGATATATGAATTTAAAACCTTCTATAGTGTCTTGGATATCTTTTTTCAAGGATTTTCATGACATATTAGAGATACTATACTGGATGCAATAATTTTTGATTTAATGATTTGGACTGTGGATACTATTATATTTTTCTATAGCTAAGCTAAGGGCCTGTAACTTATTTATTTTTTTTGATATTTCTACTTTGTTGTAAAGTCCTTTAAGTTGTAGTGCTTTTCTATAGCTGATAAATTCAGTACTATATTTATAATGCTTTTTTTCTGGCTAGATTGTTTTTATTGTTGCCAGTTTGTTAAAGGCTGCTTTATATAGAAGTTTCTCAAAGGTTTCCCACAGTTTGTTTGTCTGATCCTTCTTTTTATCTGATTGGATTCTTCTTGAAGCAGAGGTTCTAATGACATTTTAAATTTGTGATCTACACTTTCCTGGAAGGCTTGTTATTGTACTGAAGATGTTCCCTCTGTATTAATTCTTTTTAATGTATTTGTAGAGGGTTTCGTGATTCTGCTTCTTGTGAAAAGATCTTTGTCATGTAGTATTATTAGAAGCATGATGTGGTCACTCCCTGTAATGTCTTCCATGTCTTGATTATTGAGTGGATAATTTGTTAGACTAAAAGAGATTCAAATATAGTCTATTATACTACTACTTGTTAAGTTTTTTCATATTGCAGTTTTCTTTTTGCCTTCCCATATAGCTTGCATATCTATAAAGTACTATTCATCAAGAAAGTTAAATAATGGAATTTCAGGTCAATATGATAGTCTGAAGCTTGCTTTGGAAGAGGACTTTCTATTCTTCAATAGGTTATAGGCTGCATTAAAGTCTCCTATTACTATTGTGTAAAAACCTTGTCCATGTTTTGTTTTAATGGAATTGGTTATCTTATTTTGCACCATGTTACACCTTAGTTTATCATAAAGAATATAGATCTGTATGATATAGATCTTTTTTCTTTTTATGAACATGTTGGTAGCAATAATGTATTCTTCTTCTTTTTCTACTAATGTAACCTTTTTTTTCAAATCTCTTTTGATTAAAAGATTAATCCCTGCACCAAATAGTATATCTTTGTTGGTACTATGAAAGTGTTTACAGTATAGTTTTTCTGATTGTTGAATACCCACTGTGCATTGATTTGTGTTAGTTTTGTTTCGCATAATCCCAATATGCCTATTCCTTGTTCTAGCATCTCTTCAATTAAGTTTTATTGTTTTGTTATATCTGTGATTCCTATGACATTATATATGCCAATTCTGATCATCTTTTTATTTATATCATCTTCTTCCTGGATTTTTTTGAATAGTTTGTGTCTACTATTATTATTTAGAAAATCCTTTTACTCATCTTATAAAAATGGTAAGATATCTAAATACCCCATTTCTTCCCATTCATTATTGTTTATTAAAGTTCATTTGTTGTCCATTTTTATAGTTTTTGACAAGGAGGCAGTGGGCTCTTGCTCCTCTTGATTGTTATCAAGGACTGGTGTGCCTTTAGGAGAGGTTTGCTTCTTTATTACTTAGTCTAAATCTTCTGAAGACTGTTTGTCCCTCTAAAATATCTATTCTAGTATATAGTCTTTCAAGATTGGCTAAAATACTCTTTAAAAGGGTCTTGAGGACTTTCTATTTCAGGTCTTCCTTTATCTTCCAGGAGATTATTTCTATTGTTTTACTGATTTCTAATTGATTTTCTATTGCTTCCTATTGCAGGGTGTTCTTTTCTTTTGTTTTTTCCTTGTTCTGTTCTATTGTTACTTATGTATCTGATTTGTTTCTAGTTTTTGAAGCTAAGATAACTTAGTGAAGTAGAAATGAAGTTGATTGATTCATTATCTGATTGTGTGTCTAATATTGATTTATTATTTACTTCTGTGTTTCTGAATCTAAATCTTGTATTTCTATTTTTATTTATAAGATTTTGTCTTTCTGTTTTGGACATATGTTTGATACTTCAAGAGAGGCGAAGTCCCTATAGGAAAATATGTTGTTTACATTCCTTATCTCTTTCATCTTTTATTTCGAAGCAGACTACTGTAAAGTTACACTTCTTGAGGGTATAGGAATTTTTAAGTGTATAACATGCCTTAGCTTGAGTACCATTCAATACTTTGACTATCAGGCTAATGTAGGTTTTATTAGTACTCAGAAGTCTTGCTGAATTATCATTTCTCTCAATTAATATCTGGTTGATTTTATTGTCGCTGAGCTCAGATTTAGAGAATATAGCTCTTGACATTTCTGTACTGATTGGAGTTATCCAGATTGCTTCAGGATTTAAGCTAAGATATTTGTGCTATTTGATATAAGCCTTTATTATGGTTTTGTGTTTACCTCATAGATATGAATATTTTGAACTTCTCCATATCTTTTTAGATGTGCCTTTATAAGATTTTTATTGACTTTTTGATTCACATCTATTAGACATACATGCTAGACCTTAGTATTTTCTTTTGCTTTAGGTTCTTGAAAGACTTTTCTATCTAAGTTTCTTTCTGTTTTCTGTTTCTTGAGGGTAGTCAGGGGTGTTATATGTTGAATTGCGAAGTTATCTTTTTTTTGGTTAACTTCTTCTATATATTTTGTAATGTTTTCTTCTTCTTGTACCCAAAAGACTATTCACTCATTTCCATTGATGAATTCTTTTCTCAACAGATTTCTTTTTTCATGTAGAAGCTTGAGGATATTACTTAAGTATGCTTTAATTTCATCTTCTGTTTTTCCTGAAATATTAACTGCCATTGCTCCTAATCTATAGGTTCCTTTCTTTTTTATGAAATACAGATTTATTGATAGTGCCATGTCTCTATTCCTACTAGTATAAGAGCTGTGTTTACTAATACATTGTCTTTTAACTGTTTCTTGGAGTTTCTGTAATTCAAGCTCTTCTGTCTCCTGTGTACATGTTATTATTACTTCATTATCTACTATTGATTCATTATCTACTTGTTCGATAATCTCATTGATTATTATTTTGGTTTAATATAGTTTACAGGGTTTTTGATAATTTTTATAAATTTGTCTTCAATATAGGGTTGTAAGCAATCTTCTTTTATCCCTTTACCTTGTTGTCAGAGGTATGAGATATGCTGCATTAGAAATCTTTCCTTGTGAAAGGTTGTCACCTCAACTCCTAATATCTTAGTTATAATACTATCTAAAATCATATATGTTTCTGATAATGCAGCTATTAGTTCATTGGGTTCACTATTTCTTAGTTGAAGTAATTGTTGTGAGGCCTATAAGGTAGAGTGTTCATCATGTTTTCTTGAGAGGTTGATTAAGATATTTACTATATTCTTTTCTCTCTTGTTGACTATTTGTAATATACGTTGTGCTCTATTCATTTTTACAGGCTCATGTTTATTGCTGAATTACGTGAAGGCTTATTGTATTTATCTATAATCTATTTTTAGGTCGCGAATAAATCTTTCTGAGATTGTTGTTGTTTATATATTTCGATTAAGTAATATAGATAAATCTTGTTTGTTGTTTTGATATGTTTATTTATTTATATTGGTAATTCTATCCTATTTTGGAGTTGTTATCATACTTGTGTAGAGTGTCAATCAACTTGTTTAAATAACAAGTTGCATGTATATATATGTGTTTTACTTGTCACTTTTATGTGTATATGTGTTTTGCTTATCAGTTTTTACGTGTTCGTGTTTACATGACAAGGTAAGAGATAGGTATGTTGTTTATGTATATATATATATTTAGACTGTCTTGTCTTTAGAGAGCTTTAATATCCTTCAGGATCTTTAAGTAACTGGAGCAACTTGATTTATTGAGTGGGCTTAATTGCTTTTTGGGTTCCTTACAGTGTCAAGAAAGGTATTAATCTATACTGACCTGGCTGTGAGTTGTATGAAGTTGATATTGGCACTCTTTTTCTAACTGTGAATCAGTTTACAGATCTCTTTTCTTTTTTCTAAAAATTTTTAAGAAAAAGAAGTACAAGAAAGTTAGTAAAGCAGTGTATACCTCTTTACTTGATATTTCTGTGTTGCTTATTGTATGTGTATTGTAAATACTTGATAGTTTGGTTTAAAGAATATGTTGTTTTTCCTTGTATATTTGAACTGGTTCACTTTTTCCAAGAAAATTATCAAAAAAGGAAATTTTTGAAAAAATGAGGATCAGCGGAAAGAGTTTTTTTCACTTGATAATTAACTCATCTTTGCATATTATTGGTTAAATAATTACACTTTTTAAAATATGAGAAGACTACTAAACTAGTTTGGACTAAATAAAACAAAGTCTAAACTAAATACTTTAAATTAAATTTTGTAACAATATTATACTCTTATAATAGATTGATTATAATTTTTATCTATCATAATTATCATCTATAGTTTGTTATATAGATTATTCTAAAAAACAATAAATTGCTAAATTACAAACTGAAAAAAAAGAAAAAAAAGAAAAGAAAATAATTCACAATCCTTTAAAAGGTTCTTATTCCAGTAAATAACCTCATCTCAAAAGAGATCTATTTAATTAAAATATTCTCTGAACTTCAAACCATCTAAAGAACTGAATTATTTCTAAATATTAAGACTTCAAAAAGAATATTTAAGTTATCTTTCACTATATATGGATTTGCTTATTACAAGACTAGTAGAAATATCACATTATAGGAGAGTTAACCTAATCAAAATAAAGAAGTCTTTGTAAAACTTTATTTGACTAGGATAGAAACTTGAAGATCTTAGTTTTTTTCTAAAAAAGCCTTCTACTATTTAAGAAACTTAATTAAAAGATAGGAATATTATGTTTTATATCCTTTATTTGCTTTATGATATCATAACTGTTATTCTTGTGAACTTGCTTAATTGAAAATACCTTTGTTTTTTTTTTCTATTATTAATAAAATTGAATTTAAAAATATTCCTTGAATTCTTAAACCAGTGATTTCAAAAATAAATTCATAGTTTTAAAAAATATAAAAATAAAGGTTTAATTTTAATTATTAAAATATAAATATAAAATTTAAATTATATTAATACTTTTAAAAATTTATATAAATAAATATAAATAGATCATAAAATTTTAAAATTATTTTTATAATATCCTTTTTTCTTAAAAATAATTATTTTATAAAAATCAGGATTTTTTCATAAAAATAATATATTTTTTTATTTATTTTCGATATTTTAAAATATTATAAAATATAAAAAACTCTTTCTGCTGATCCTCTGATCACACATAAAAAAGATGTTTGCAAGAAGTTTTATACTTCTTTGCTAATAAAGTCTTTACACTTTCATTAAAACAACTTGAAGCTTGTCTTCATGTATCTCCTTTATCTTCTCTTACTTGTTTATAAACTCCTTTGAATAAAAACTTGAGTTTCTAGTGGCCTGAAAAGGCTCAAATACGCACTTTTTCTACTAAGGGCAAGAAGGTTCTAGAAAGTAAAAGGACTGATAAGTGGAGTGTCACCTTACAGAACTAGAAGTGACAAGAAATAGAGGTTTTGTTGGCAGGGGAAGGCTTATTATCCATCTTCTTACATACTGTCTTGTACCCTCTTAGAGTGTCTATCATTTTTCATGGTTTTCTTGGAGGATTTTGCCTACCTCTGTTTGACCCTGAATTTCTGATAATACAACATCACCTGGCATCTGATTGGTTGATATGAAACATATTAATAAATGAATGTAAACAAGCTCCTATTGGTTACCTCACGTGTTCCAATGATGTCATTGGTGATAGAAAGAGTTGATTGGTGCCCCATGTCCGTCCTATTTCTCCAATTGGATTAATCTATAGATCAAGTATTATGAGGCCAATAAAATATGAGCAACAAGTCCCCAAGTGGTAAAAAAGTTGCTATTTGTTCAAGCTGAAGTCTTTCTCTTCTATCATTCTGGTCAGACAAAGTTCAAGATCAAGGTCTTCTTTTTATCCTGGTCAGGCAATAAGACCGAACGGTCTCTAGTCCATACTAAGTTTCAACCTTTTGGTTACAGTTGAGAATGCATTTTCCCAGAAGTTGTTTAAGGATATCGCAATCGACGAGGATTCCCATTGCTCTTCTGATACCCTTCCATCATTGTAAAACAAAAAGATCTTTGGGGAAAGACTATTTTGGGCAATGGAAGATATACACCAGTAAAATTCCTTTAACTAAGCATGGCTGCTAGAAGGTATCATATTGAAACAGCATGATCTAGTTTTTACTAGGTTACATAAGAACCTGGGATCCATCATAAGTCACCTTTTCATCGCAGGTGGATAAAAAATCACTGCACAAAGAAGGTTGGGACCAAGTGTGTCATGGAAATAAAGGTTCCCACTAAGTGATAAGTCTCTTCAGATGGTACACAAGAAGAAAATCAATATTAAGAATGGATAAGTTCCTCAGATGGTCAGAAAAAGAAAGGATATTCCAATCAGGCATTTCTTATTGAGAAGAGGTTTTGAGAAGCAGGTCTTTGGAGGAAGCTGGAAATATTCTTTTTTACTTTTTTACTTTTTCATTTTCTTTTTGTCTACTTAGACATTTTTAGATATTCCCCCTCCCTTTTTTTCCAACCTATCTTTTTGTAGTTTCCTGTAATCCAGTGGCTTGGCCAGATATACGGTAGTGACAACCTGTTGGCAATGATGCAGTGAACTAGGAGGGTCTTCATCCAAAGACACTGTGGAGCGAAATATTGTCCCCAAGGCCGAACTTAGAGGCTTTTATGCTTATGCCGAGTTAGTTAGATTAGAATAATAGTTTAGCTATAGTATGTATCATGCTGCTCAAATGAAAATGTACTTTTGTCTTTATTTGATTAATAAACTAATGATCTAGCCTGGCTATGGGTATACAAAAAAAATATATATATATATATATTATAAAATATAAATATAATTATTTAAATTTTTGTTTAATATAAATATTTATTTATTTATAAAAAAAAAAACTTTTTTCGTTGATTCCCATTTTTTCAGAAAAAAATTTTTTTTTGATAATTTTTTAAAAAAAAAGAAGCCAGCCCAAAAAACAAGAGAAAACCAATACCAAAGACCATCCCTTTACAATAAACACTATAGAATCAACTAGTTACAGTATAGGAATAGGTAAGTATCTAAAGACTTCTAATCTTTATATATATAATTTTTCTTTTTTAGGAAGAACAAATAAATATAAAAACTGAATCACAGTAAGTTCTTGGAAGCCCAACATCAACCTCACAAAGCTCTCAGCCAGGTCAGTGCAGATTAACACCTTTCCAGACACCAAGAAGAACCTTATAAGTAATAATTTAGATTGATAAATCAGTTTAAACTCAAATATCCATAAAATTCAGAGGGACGTCCAAGCTTCATTGACTATACAATAAAGAGGCACACACATTACAACAAACAAAATTTCAACAAATACAATATCACATAAACACGTACATGTATATTCTCCCAAGAAAACAAGATTAAAAAGATGTGTTTATATAAACAATGTTTACAGATTATCTATGTATTTACATAAATGGATCAACAACACTCATATTTTCACGTGTCCATATAAACATTGTATACAAATTATCTACATATTTACAGTAAACAGATCAACAATACACATATTTTCATGTGTTCATAACAAGCTGAACAATAACAACAATAATAACAACCTTATTATAATAAACACGTGAAACAGAATCTAAATTTATAATACAACAACTTTAAGGTTTTTCTGTATTACTAAATTAGCAACAAGGGATAAACAAACCTTTACTACGTGTTAGAAACAACAAAATACAAGTTAAACTTATTAATCTGTGACATGTGATAAGTATAACAATGTCAACAACACGAAGATTACTATAGATCACAAAGAAACATGAAATTCATATTCTAGAAATTCTGATCAACTTATCTAATAAGTACGATCAAGAGAAAAAACTATGGGCAATACAAACAATCCTCAATACAATCTTTATACAAGAAGACAATCCCAACCTAGCCCCTAGTCCTAAGATGCTCAATTCTAGATAGCATTATAGCTAAAATTCTTAACATTGACTATACTATATTTACTAAAGCTACAATTCTAAGACAACACATCCTATACTTATAGGCCCAAGGATAAGGAAAAGAGGATGACTTGCTGGCCCCCTTCTTGGAAAACAAGTATATGGAACTGATAGAACAAGAAGAAAAAACACATTGGTAGCAACAAACAAAACAAGAAAACATAATTACAAATAACCCATATTCAAGATCAACAAAACTACCAAATGAAGAAACCGTTATGGAAGTTCAATCAACATACACAATAGAAGTCCCCAACTATATCGAAATAGAAATGGGTGATAAAGAAATTGAGGATCAATTGGAAATGGAGCAAATTCAAGAAGAAGTCAAAGGA